>JACBFG010000001.1:903333-942473 GCA_013435955.1 Diaporthe sp. HANT25 | reverse complement strand
AAGGGGGGGGGGGGGGCGGTAGCGTTTCGCTTTCCACACACAGCGGGACCATTCGAAGAGTAGATGGTCGGCTGAGGATAATATCAATGCTCCTCTGGCGGCTCTCCGACTAGACTATCCAGGTCTCTTCCAACTGTACTGGGCAGACAATAAGGCAAGCAGCGTGCACCATGGTTCTATCAGCCACTTTCCTGGTCCAGTCTCTGCATTTGCAGAGCTTCTCTCTCAGGTACGAGGTCTCCCACAGCTGCACAATGTCCCTTAGGGGTACCACCAACTCACAGGCCATCTCAGGGATTGTACGGCTGGTTGTGCAGCAATATCGAGAACGATGCCCCGGCTCATATGCCTACCACCAGGGCACTGTTTGCGTCCGCCCGGAGGCTCTGGAACTCGTCATGCCCTCGGCAGAAGACCTCTCGAGGTTACATCGAAGTGGTGCTTGTGGTTGGTGGTGCTTGGATGGAGGCACGCGCATCGTGATTCGTTGATCGCAAGACACCCCTTGAGGAATCATAAGCTTCCTAGCGCGAGCGTCAATGCGCAGATCTCCCGAGGGCCCGGAACCGTCGGTTGTGGCGGATCTATCGGCTTTCATGACGACCTTGTAAACCCGCCGTCGCCTTTGCGTAACACATACTCTGCCAAACTACCCCGTCGGCGGCGAGGATGGCCACGATGTCCACGGGAGTACAACAGACTCAGCCCGCCTTATCCACCACATTTGCTACACCCATGGCCGACGCGCCGGTCCTGAAGCGCAGGCGTACCACTGCCGCCTGTAACAGCTGCCGTGCCAAGAAATCCAAGGTCAGTATGCTCCCACTTCAAGTTTCGCGTACCATGTTCCATCTGAAAAGCAGCCCATATTAAACTCACATCCAGTGTGATGGCAGACGACCAATATGTGGTCGTTGCTCCGGCTATGGGTTTTATTGTTCTTGGGGCAAGCAGGCACAAAGCGAGAACACTCCCGGGGCCCAGCTTACACCCTCTGCCACTGCCCTCGAGAGGTCTCAACAGCTACTTGCCGTGTATCAACAGCTGGTGCAATCCCTTGACCCACAGCTGCCCCGAGATACCCGGGCCGAAGTGCGTAACTGTCTCGCTACAGTCCAAGCCCGAGTTGGTTCCCTCGGCACGAGCGAAGTAGACGCATCCCCATCCAGCTCGGCCCATTCCTCCATCGTTCAGCCCATCCATAGCCGGAGGTACCTTGGCGAGATCAGCGACGTACACTTCTGCAATATCGTAAAGCTGACGGCAGAGTCGGATGCCGATGCTCGCGACATTGCCGACTGTGTGGACAACTACGACCCCGAAGAAGTCGCACTACCCCGGAATGTCCCGCAGCCGTTGATGAACATGCCCGGTCGAGCCCAGGTGGAAGAAGACCTCCACACCTACTTCTCCACCATCCATTTCGCATACCCCTTTGTCAGCAAGCCCTCTTTTATGGCCAAGCTTGAGACGTTGCAGACCGAGGGTGTCACGTCGGGTCTGACGCCTTCATGGCTCTCTCTGCTGTGTCAGTATGCTCTGATCTGGTCAACACCACACACGGGCGTGACGCTGACAAACTTTCAGACGCGCTTCTCGCAATTGGCGCATATTACAATTCGTTTCTTGAGAGGCATACACAAGAGGAACATTCACACCAGAGACTGTTTGAACAATCCCTCATTTGGTCTGAGAATGACATGCTGGAGAGATCCTTGACTCAAAGTTCAGCACTCCTGGCTCATTGTTTTTACTTGCTCGCAACATCACAGATCGAACGGTAGGTGACATCTAGATATTACTCAAATTCTACTACCCAACTAACCCGACCGTCAGGTGCTGGGTATCTCTGGGCCTCGCAATCCGCCTGGGACAGAGCATTGGCTTGCACGTGAACGTGGAAGAGCCGAGCATGAACGAGGCAGGGACGCCACAGGACAGCTATTCTGAGAGCAGAGCACGGGTGTGGTATTGCCTATACGTCCTCGACAGATTACTGGCCTTACAGCTAGGTCGACCTCCGGCGATATCTGATCAGGACTGCCACGTCCCTATCCCTCACCCGTTGGCCGAACTGGAGATGGAAGGCCAGGTCAACGAATCTGGCACACAGGGTGGGAACGAAACAAGACGAATAAGTGACTATTTTGCTTCCGTCATCAAGTTCTCATCTATCGTTGGTCGAGTTCTTCGAGAAACATACCACCCTCGGCGGCAGATCGAGGCGAGTCTGAGTAGCACCGAGAGCTGCGACAAGCAACTCCTTGAGTGGAAGAACAGATTGCCTCGTCATCTCAGATTCGACATTGGGCACGTGTTCGAGAAGTCGGTGACTTTTAAGCGACAGGTAATGATGGTGAACCAATCCCCCAGGAGTTTCCATTGCTTCATGGCCAACTAACTCGATGATCAAGAGAAACATGCTGGCGATCAAGTTCCACCACATTCGAACCCTGATCCATCGACCATACTTGTGCTACCCAAACCTCAAGGGCCACAAGACTCAGGCTCTTCAACCCGAGCAACACGCCCAGATCCGCGAATACGGGAACACGTGTGTGCAGGAAGCCCAGGCCATTGCGCACCTCATGTACAACGTCAGCGACACGAGCGACATTGTGCTGAACTACCCCTGGTGGCAAATGATCTCATGTCTCGTGTGCGCTGGCTCCGTTCTGGTCCTGGCCGACACCTTTGCCAAGTATGAGCCCAGAGGGGACTTGCGCGGCCCCTCGGGGCTCGGCGAAGACATCGAGACGCTTGTCAATGTTTTGCACGCGCTGAGCGGAAATTCCAACGGCGCCAAGCTCGCGTGTAAAATGATGAGGAGCATCCGGGAGCGGAGTGCGCGCATCTCGGTGAATGCCCCTGCCGATTCCTCCGGTGTCACCATGCCGGATATCGCGCCGGTTACCACCAGTACGAGTGAAAATGACACAAGTCAGGACAGCCAGAAGGCGTACAGCTACTGCAATGACCTTGGTGAGCCATCGTCTGGGCTGGCAGTAGGCCAGATGGGAGAAATGGGGATGGGGACAAGTGTTGACGACCCTAACTTGTGGCCTATGGTGATCCCCGACTGGATGAATTGGTCTACTGAGTTTCTTGAAACTTTCCAGGGCTCAGAAGACACAACACAGGGCTTCGTCCGGATGTAACGTCAATTGCGGGTGACGAGAACGGCCAGACTCGATTGTTCACTGCTTGACTGATTTCAAGACGAATAGTCATTAATAGTTAGGATATGCCAGGCCGTGCAAGATACTACGGGCAGTAATATGTACTAGTCTATCTTCGAGGCAATCTAAACTCTAAAGTCTCTGGTGTGAACCACCAATGCTGATTTATAATGCCACACACGAAGGCTGGCTGAGTCCTACTGTCCATTTCAAAGGCCCCATGACAACGACAACGATCGCCAGACTCGTGGCGATGCTGACACAACCATACTGGTAGGCGTGCTTCCTCCGCAGAGTGCTCAGCTCGAGGACCCAAGTGCTCACAGTCGTCAAGCAGCCGCAGAAACCGTCCTCAACCGCCTGAAGGATCCGGCACGAGACCAGGTCGCCCCCGATGTTGGCAGCGATCCCGCGGTTCGGCAGCCGCTGGAGGTCCCACACGACGGCGAGGAGAAGGGTGCCGAACATGTTGACGCAGAACGTGCCCATGGGGAAGCCGACGACGCGGCTGTTCAGCGACATGCTCGCCGCGAACCTTAGTAGGGCCCCCAGAGGCGCGAAGGCGAGCGACAGGAGCGTCTGTCCCCACCATATCCCCCTCGTTGACGGCCGGTCCGTGAGCACGACGGCCATGGTTATTGCACAGGCCCAGAGCACCAGCCCAAGCGCCACCGAGGTCCGGTCTATGCAACGCAGCACCCGCCGGGGGAGCCTCTTTTCGTAGCTCTTGAGGAAGATGGCGATGTGGGCCCCGGCCTTGAGGCCACCGATGCTCATGCTAAGGGTGACGATGATGACGGCAGCCACGCTCATGAAGTCTTGGCCGGGAGAAGGCGTCGACGAGGTCCCCAGCATGCCCGCGAGCGCCTCGAAGCTGTCGCGCATAAAAGCGGAATAAGTCGTGAAGGAGCCACAGAAGCCCGTCGCGAGGCCGATGTGGAGCGGCACCGGCGAAGGGGAAGACTCAGCAGCACGGCTTCCCTCCTTTTCTCGCCCACCGCCATCCGACCTCTCCGTGTCGGATGGAGACCTCTCCGCCGTATCTTCTTTGGTTATACGTGCCGGCATCCTCGATAGGCTCCGCGCTGCCTTTGGGTGGCGGAAGAGCTCGGCACCCTCGGACAGGAAGCCGAGGACCAGGGACCCGGCGAAGTTGGGCCAGAGGCTAGTGAAGTGCGCGGGCTCGGCCGGGTACGCCGTCAGCAGGCTGAGCCCCACGCGCGCTAGCGTGCCCAGGATCGAGAAGACGACGATGTGCGCCCAGATGAAGACGTTCGTCTGGAGCCGGCTGGCCTTGCCCGCCTTGCGCCGAGGGTGCTGTCCTCCCCCTGTGGACCCCCTGCGGCCCTGGCCGAGCTCTTCCTCGAGGTTATGGTGTGAGAAGCGGCGCGCCTCGTTGGGGTTCTCGACGACTGCGCCGGGGGCGGTCTCCGCCAGGTTGTCGACACCGGGAGGGTCTGAGTACTCTTGCCCGTCTTCCGTGCCATCGCCTTCGCCGAGTGGTGATTCTCTGGACGTATTGTCAATGTAGAAGGAGAATAGAAACGGAGAGCGCGACCGTCGTTGGCTGGTAGATTTGTTCTCGAGAGACTTTTGATAGGAGATGTGTGACTCGTCCTCATTCTGCACAGGCCCAGGTGCCTCGACCTCGCTCAGGCCGTGGCCGAGCTCTTTCATCGGGGATTGGATGACTGGCGTGGAATATATCCAACGTCCACAGCCCGATGATAATATTGGTAATTGAGATCAGGTACATTCGTGATGTCTGTAGCACGCATAGGTATTTTTTGCGGGCGATGAGATATAAATTGCCACTCGTTGAGATTACCTGTCCAGGTCCCTGAACCATGTGTGACGTCCCTCCCGCCTCTACCGTTGGTTCCGTTCTTCCCGTAGCTTCCGCCCAGACCCCGGGCGGGAGGCTCCATGGATGTTGTTTTGCAGCATCACGATGCTGATCAGTGGATTTGTTTGGTTTCCATCGTATGAGATGAATGCCCTCGACATGTATGGTTAAGTATGGTGTCCAAACAGGTTGCGAAGTCTGCTTCTGCAATCCGAATTCACCTGATTCGATGATGTCCGCTTCGCGTAAAGACTCCCTGGTTAATCCGACAGCACCAGACACTGATCAGGAACGTCACAGCCTGACTAATTATTCTCCTCGAACTTTCACAGTCTTCCGAGGTGCGAGGCAGGTTCCACTTATCATTGAGGTTGCAGGCGTAGGCTCCGTCGAAGTACACTAAAAGCGAAGCGAAGCTGGAAGTTTTGGTTGTCTTCTCAACGAATGTGTACTATAGGCTTCCTGTCTTGAGTTTTGAGAAAATAAGAAGGAACAGCTTGAAGCCAACCAGCTCTATATATCACCACCAATTCGACGCCCTAGAGACCTTCCGCCAACTACAGGCGCGCCTGGCTCATGTCTCATCTCGGCTTCCGCTCCGATCCACTCCATAGATTCTGCCCCGTAACCGCTCTTGTGTGTCTTCCAGTGTATTATCAGGGACTGGAATGATGATTGGATGTGCTAGTCGCTAGTGGTGTGTGATGTTTCTCTGCCTCCACCTCCCTGCGGATCGCCGCGGTTTGCGCCTCATCTGGCCCAGCACTATCCTGGGCGAATTGCTCCTCCTTGATGCGTTTATTCTGTTGTACAGCATCCTCGTCGCCAACTGATTGTGCGATGGAGTCAAGCAAAGCGTAGAAGTCCCTATTTTCAGAGGCAGGCATATCTAGGTAATTCAGCGGATAGTTAGATGAATGAAATGTCTGGAGAAAGCGCAGTAAGGTGGTGTTCAAAGTGGATCAGCAGACTAAGGATCATGGTAATCCAGCCTAGACGGATCTAGCACAATTTCAGTCAAATTTATTGGCAGCATATATACTGCCAGGTGTTGCAGGTAATTGGAGAAGGCAAGCAGTATGCTCTACGTGGCATGTCAATCAAACCCGGGTACGTCGGGTAGAGCGGCTTCCAGCCGACGTTGAGCAAGCCGCTGCGATGCCATTGTGCCCCTTGCCTTCTTACGTCATGTGATATGGTCGTGATAGAGATTCCGTCAACACAGCCCCAAGTTTGGTCAGATTCTTGAGAGTCACGCTCTCCTTGGTCTGCGGGAGGATGGGCGTCTTTACGCCTTGTCATGAAAAATCAGCGTTTACCAAGGTAGCATAGTACCTAACCCGACAAGGGGTAAGATGATACCTACGTAATCTTACAGAGGACTGGCCTCAAGTCTGGACAACATCACATCATAGCTATAGCCCCGAAGCTATAGCCTGCTCCAGATCAGCCAGCCTCGGGTCTGTCGGTACTTGCGGCAGAGCTCCGAGAGGAGCGGGATGGACATCAACCACGCGATCAGTGGGCGTGTCGCAACGTGATATCAAGTATTGCGACCGCTATGATGAATTCATCGCTGACATTTGAGATTCAAAAGAAGGAAGACAACGTGTTCCGCAGCGGAACCACTGCTTGATGAACCTCATTCAAGTTCAAATCAGTCTTTGAAATTTTCGTCTCATCATGAGATTGATCATAAAGCCTGCATCAGAGCTTCGTAACCGGGTGTTCACCTCCGCGGATGTGGTAACAGGTCTTGTTTATTTGGACATTGACAAAAGCTTATCCATATCTGAGATAAAGTTCTCCATTAAAGGTAAGTAAATAGAGGAATCCATGAAAATTCGAGAAGATTCTGACTGACCCTCGTATAGCAAGACTGCACTCCGCCGAGAATACTACTGCTGGAGTGGAATCTGCACCAATTCCTTGTTTTTACCCGGTTAGAATCCCCACAAGATTCACAATTGAAAACAACCAGCGACTTAAAGGGTTTTCCATGCTGACAATGTCACTAGCTGTTCGAGTCATCTCAAGTCCTATTCCCACGCCCGCCACTTGATAACTCAGTGCGATACACTCTGGGGAGAGGGCGGCACGAGTACGGCTTTGGCGTGGACTTTTCTCTGCTTTCGCGATACGCACAGGCAGAGCTGTCTCATCATCCGTATTTCCGCGCATGCCAGCAGCATTGGGACAGAAGCCGCATCTATTACGCCATCTCCGTGACGATCAAAGGATGCGGGCTGTTCCGGCGTCCAGTTCGCAAATCCATATACCTTGTGTCGGCAACCCTTGAATCGCCTGGCATCCCGCGCTTACCCCCTTCTAAGGGACTTTCACGACAGTCTTTTCAGATCCTTCACTTCGACTCCTTTGGGATGAGGAGCGATCCACGTGCCAAAGACGACAAAGTCCCGCCTCCATACACACCAGCTATCGTGCTCAGGGCGGGGATAAGCAGTGACGGCGGTCTGTTATACGCCGGCGATGTTCTTCCCCTGAGTCTCTGGGTCACGGTACCATACTTGACCCAAGGGAAATTCAAGGCTGCCTTGAAAAGCGTTCGTCTCTTTATGGTCGATCCGGTTGTCGTGAGTGATCACGGGCACCGAATCATACGTCCGGCAGGCACTTTCATCCGGGAAGTTCAACTCGATATCAGTTTGCAAGCAAGGTCCAAGAATGAGACATTTGAGGTGGAAAAGTCATCTTGGAATTGCTGCAAAGTGCCTCAATCACTGTCTATGACCCAGTCGACACAGGAGGTGATCCAACCAAAATTGTTGCAAATACTGTGCGAGTTCTCTTGCGACGGAATGGCGAGCAGCATAGTAAGACACACATGATCCGCTTCCCACGAGTTATTTAAGCTAAAGAGGTTTTACAGTTCACGAGCGTGCTGGTCCCGGTGGATATTGCCACGGCGAACGCACCACCAAAGTACGTGGCCCTGGACAGCCAGCGCAGGGATTGTGTGCCTGAAGAAAGCTTGCCTGAATATGAGATGGGAAGGAACATTTAGTAAGGCTAATATTGGTTAATATCAGTTGAACTAGGAGTGGATACTGATAGGAACCACGATTCTGTTTGCTTAGCAATTTGGAGCCTTGATCCACGTGAAGGCGTGGAAATCAATGCGTTAAACTGCCAGGAAGCTGAGTTGGACTACAAAATAACGCAGATTGGATGGAAAAAACCACTGTGGATCTATTTTGCTAGTAGCGGATCTTTGCTGAGAATCTCTTGGGAGTCAAATGCATGTGAGATGATGATCCCCATTCCATGACCATCAATTGATTGCAGCTAGACTTTCGCTCAAAATCTTTCGCTTACTATGCCGATTGACTATTTGTATAGTATATCACCTACGGTTGATCTTTGGTCAGCTAGGAGGCCAGTGCCAAACAGTGATGGGTGGTAACTAAGGAAGGGCATATGGTGAAATGATGCACCACACTGCGTTTGTTACTCGACACATCCGTGGCGAGTCATTTCGCACTTACTGTTGTGATTTTATACTGGTGCATGGCCAATCCAATCCACTTTGAATTACTATATTATGTAAAAGACTCACTTTATGACCGCAGAAAGACAGAACACAGTTTTGGTCATACAAACTCCCTTGAGGGTGATTACAACGACTCAACTCCCAAGGTCATTTGTCCGCGTCGTGACTAGAACTCCACGCACGACTGAAAACCCTGTCATCCGGATTAGGTATGACCAATCCAGCTTTACTACCACATAAAGTTTTCTGAAGCTCTTTGTCAGTTGTCGTATGTATGTCGACCCCCATTACATCTCGCGTCATTGTCGTAAAGTCGACGGCGGCGCGGTGTATGCCGTAATGAGCTCTGATCCCCCGATTGTGTGTGAGCCTCCGCCAGGTCACGCAGAGGGCGATTGCGTGGAACAGATTCAAGACGGACCACAGCAAGAGCAGATGGTATGAGAATCCCCAAAAGTATTTGTTTTCTGATACACACACCAGCATATCAAACATTTCCTGGGCGGTATAAAGGTTGCCCCCAATAATCTGTACGGGGTCATGTGGATCGTAGTCGGTCTTCGACAATATGAATCGTATTTTCAAAGTTTCATTGGCAGGAAATGTGAAGTTGCCACTATGAAGTGAACGAAAGACGTTGCAGCTCTCTTGGCAATTATCGTAAACTAGGTAGATACACTAATCAGCACAAACCTGCAATTAGAATAAGTGCACTTACGTCGTTTGAGCTCGTCAAATAGGCTCGTGTCATTATAGACAGTCACCGTTGAAGGGTTGCCAGTGGTTGCAAACCCATTCATATCTGTGTTAGAAATTGTCCAAAAATAAACTGGATCAGACTGTCCAATCAAATGACCATTTTCAATCGCAAAGGTAACTTCTGGAGCCTCATTCCATTCTCGCTCATCTAGTCTGCGTAGGCTGCCGTCGGGCTCTTGAGTGAAGATTTCCGATCGTGCGACGTAGCCGCTTGCCGAACTATTTAGTGTCGGAAAACTCAAGACGTAGATGATGCATAGTGCGAAAGTCACGAGCTGGAGCTTATGTCTCCTCCAGATCAAGGCCTCTTGTTTGAGCCTTGTAAATTGCCAAAGTGCCGACAAAGATGAGCCTCGTGAGAAAACAGTCTCCATCAGCATGTCGTGGGGAACTGGGCAGGAGCTCATCGTTTGGATCAGCCACGCCGTGATAGTCTGGACAGTAAAGATACCTGCCACCAGTTGACCTGCACGGCCGACCAAAAGATTCCAGAGGATGTCCGTAGTCTTGACAGCCGGAAAATTGTAGGGCCCCCAGAGAATCCTGATTTGCAAGGGATTTAGTGTGAACAGCACTCTCAAGGCCATAGCTATTTCGCCTGCTGTCGATTGGCTCTCTTCATTCGCAGGGTCGACAGCTTCGTAAAAGACATTGCCGTCTATTTGTGTGAGCCCTAGGTCGCACATGTTGCCATCGGAGCCCAGGTGAAGGGCTACGTAAGTAAGCATGAATGCCACAAAAGCGACATTAGCACCGATGTAAAGTGGAGCCAAAAGCTTTTTGACGCGATCAATCCAGTAATGATATGGCCGGCGGAGCGTTGCGGTGGATTCAAAAGTAGCGGCTGGTGTCGGCTTGACAAGAGCATCATGCTCCATCTTTGTGGTGCGCGTATGCCAGCGAATGGAATCAAATACAACAGTGGAAAGACTTGGTTTTAAGATTGTAAATGAATTCGAGACACGGAAGCTAAGAATGATAATGAGTTCTTGTGGTGTCAAATTGTCGAGTTGTGCCATGAAATATTGGAGGCTCTGCGATATAGTACTTGATAAAGAACATGCAGATAAGACATGGATATATTTAGCCACCCCGTAGAAACCTGAGAAACAAATACATCAATCGGCCCCAACCTTCTCTAAACGCTCTTGGCAAATATGACACATACCATTTCTGCCATTCCGGACTCTTTTGTTACTCAGCCACACGAGGTACTGCCTATTGCACCTGTTGAAAAGCTCTGCAGGATTCACGGACTTCGTCTCCGAGGCACTTACTGAGACACAAAATTCACGTCTTACTCAGCACATATGCATTGTGTGCGTACACATGCCTCGCCTAATCGCTACAGTCGCATCCATTTGCATGCTTATTGGGTGGGTGAAATGCATGGAGCCGCCTAGATTTCGAGGCGTACAAATTCAGTTGCCATTGGTTCTTGGAAGTGACATGTCATCCGCTCCTGGAGAAGTGAAGCTTGGACTATTTAACACAAGGCTTTCGAACCATAGGCTATGAATCCTCTTCAAATACCAGAAAACGCCAGCCACCTGAGTGTGTGTGACCAAAGGCGGCCTGCAACTTGAAAAGTACTGATCAGCATCAGACACCACCCACTTCCTCGCTCATGAAGACTGTAGTGGCCTTGCGGTTGGGAACTATGCTTCTCATGTGTGCATTTTTGTCTGGTCTCCAAGACAAAACTGTCATCAATAGGCCGGGAAAACTGGATCGTGTGGGGATAAATCGCCTTTCTCTATTGAGATAGGCGGGAATAAAATCTGGTTGAATACCTTCAGCTGGTCGTCGCCTAGACCGCGAGGAAAATCGGAATTCCCGCCCATTTACACGGAAAAGCTTTTGGTTGGGATCACTGTGATTGATGAAGTGATATTATGAAAAGACCTTATGCATACAAGAAAGATAGGAATTAAAATAGGCATGTTTATGTTTCAACGCGATATACGTGAAAGGTCCAGATCAATGTAAGACTTGAATCTCTAATTAGAATCTGGAAGTGATCATGGGAAAGCAGCAGGTGGTGCAAGGCCGTTACGGTCCAGCTGTGGGCTAAACACACGTTCTTCGTGTGGCACTTTTTTTGATGCAGCTGATCGATCAGATTATCGTTTGAAATTACCTCCGCAGCTTCTGCCGTATAATTATACTGCTCGCTGGAAACAACATTATGGCTTTAATCTTCACGTCAATAATACCCAGCTAAAGGTACACATCTCCTTCAGAAAATTTGTCTCCATACTCGCCGGAACTCAGTGATACTGTTTCCACAGCCTGTCTATTGTTTGTTTGACGCCGAGGTCCTTTTCCATCTCCTGCCATAGACGAGGCTCCCAAGCGTCGAAACCTTCGCGCACCCCTCCTCCTCTCCTTTTGTTTGCACCGGCGCTAGACGACCAGCACCGTGATAACCAAGCCCTCAAAGCATGGTTCTGCGGTAGTGCCATGGACGCCATCTCCATCAGCAAAAGCGCGGCCAAGGCCATAATACCCGCGGACCACCAGGCGGGATCCCGGCCAAATGTGCTCAACAGGCCGCCACGGACAGAGTAGGGGCCAGCACTTGGGCCAGAAACTGCCCCGACAACGAGCGCGTAGCCCCAGACACCGGCTATACTTCCAAGGATGGACCAAAGGACAACTGTTGTCTTGTGATGCAGCTCGATAATCCTATTATCCGTCAGTGGAGGCTCTCAAGCAATCTAGCGTATCAGAGTGTCTTACAGAAGCTTTATGTTGATCCAGACCACGCAAACGACAAAAGTCAGCAGCCCCTGAGCGTAGAGCCCTGCATCATCTATCAGTTCCGAGCCGGCATACCCAGACCAACACCCAGCATAAACAATTATGCCCGCAATAAGAGCGTTGCTGAACCAGCGCAGGTAGACCCTCGCATTGAGACCCTCCCCGTTCTGCCCGTAACTAAACAGCTCGGGTATGACCATGAGAGTGCGGGCCTCGAGATCTTTCTCCCACGTCCCGATGATTAGTATGGTCGCAGCCGTGAAGAAGCTCACGAACGTGAGGCTCCCTGGCTCGTAAAGGCTGGTCCCCGTCGCGCCGGTCTGCGTCTGAAACAGCGCCTGCGGGAAGAAGATGAAGGTCTCCTTCCAGAACGTCGCCAGGATGAAGCGCGTTGTCCGGTGGTAGTTCCACCGCCCGTGCACGAGCACGAGGCGCGACAGGAAGCGGAATTGGGAGATGCTGAAGTCGGCGACGCGGGCTGCCTGCTGGCCCTCGCGGCCGGAGATCCCCACGCCGACGTTTGCGGCTGATATCATGGCAAGGTCGTTGGCGCCATCACCTATGGCGAGGGTGATTGGCCTCTTGGCGCGAGGTTTCAACCAGGAGAAGGAGAAGAAGCCTGCTGAATCTCTCGCGGGTGACGGTCCCTTGCGAACCATGTTGACGAGAAGCGCCTTCTGGGCAGGCGAGGCACGGCAGCATATGACCGAGTCTACCGTGGTCACGAGGTCGGCGAAGAGGCGGCGAGGGCGCTCCGCGGAGGGGCTCTCGATTGCCGTGAGGGTCTCGCCGTCGACCACGATGGCGGTGTGCGTTCGAGAAGGGTCAGAATACACCGTATCGACGCGGTATTGGAAGCTGTCGGCGATGTTTGTGATCTGCAGCTCAAGGTCTCCCTCTTGGACGTCGAGCACATGGATCGAAGTGTCAGGTCCACACAGGCGAGTCGAGTGAGCTATGTTGATGGCGGTCTCACGTTTGTCCCCCGTGAGCATCCAGACCTTGATCCCGGCCTGGCGCATTTTCTCTATTGTCTCTGGGACGCCGTATTGTAGCTTGTCCTCCACGGCAGACGCCCCGACCATGTCGAGGTGCTGTTCCAAGAGCTCGCTGACCTCCTCGATTCGATCCTGGCGGTCGTCCAGACTGGTCTCGGCCTCGCGATAGAGCCGTTTCCAGTTTGCGTAATCGTCTGCGTCGAGGAACTTATCCGCGTACACCAGAGTCCGCAGGCCCTCGGTAGCGTACTGGTCAATGTGACTGAAACATTCCCGTATAACATGCGCTTCGTCCGTGACATAATCACTCTCGAGTAAATCATGGCGTCTTCGGTCTTCAGGAGAGTGGTTGCTTGAACGATCGGCACGCATATGCCTTGTTCGAAGAGGAATCCAAGAGTCGCTGGTGGGCAGTGAAGCACGGCTGTACACTGAAGAGTTCGACCCCTCAATGGCCTCACCCATCCCGATTGTCTGCTGTGGCCTGACACTAATCCAGCCAGAGGCTGATTTCGGTCCGGGCTGAGAAGCAACTCCGGTACGTACTCCCTTCATGTCTGTCGGGGCCATCCTCAGGCGCGGCAGCATGATGGTATCTGCGCCCTTGCAGATGAGCCAGATTCTCCCATCTGGACAACGAACAATGACGGACATTCTCTTTCGTTTGCTGCTGAATTCGACAACATCCAAGATTTCATACACCGTGGAAGAGCTAGTGCCATCTTGATGGGGTATTTGGACAGTGACAGACTGAGAGGAACGATGCATGACAACGAATCCTAGGTCCTTTGCGCCTCTGACAAGGGCAAGCTCATCTGGGGACGAGGCTTGGAAGTCCACTTGGCCGTCCTCTGCCCGCTCTGGCAGGCAGGTGTGGCACAGCGCCATGGCAAGTATGTACCGGATTGCCTTGGCTGCGAACGGCGTGTTGGGCCTTGATCGAATGTATTCAAGCATGTCTTCAGTCGTTGAGTCGGATGTAGTGGCTGCATCTCCATTCATCCTCGCATCTGTGTCCATGTTGTGCAGCCAACTCGTGCCTGCAATGCTAACCATGCGGAGTTTCATAATATTTTCAGTCAAAGTCCCGGTCTTGTCGCTGAAGACGTAACTAATTTGGCCAAGATCGTCCAAATTATTCGTGGTATTCACACCGGCTGGGGCGTCTGTTTCAACGTGGTACATTTCCAAGTCCCCACTGATGAGGCTCATTTGCCCTAGCTTGATGGCCTCCAAGCCAACGTAGAGTGACAGCGGTATGACATTGTTGAACATGATGATGAAGCCGACGAATATGTCGGCAAATGGGATGGTCGTGTCGGACAAGTACCAAGCAAATCGCTCCTGTGCGTCTTTCCAGACCACGTAGGCCACCGTGGCGGCTGATGAGCTGATGAGCACATACATCATGAGGAAGATGACAATGTTATTGGTGACGCTCTCGAGTGCTGGTTTCTTTGGTCTTGTCTCTCGCTTGGAGTTCATTCTGATTTTGCATTCCTCGCCGGTGTTGATGACTATTCCGATGGTCCGCGGGGTGTTCCGGATCGTGCTGCCACGGTAAATAACTTGATCGAGAGTCAGCGGCAGTGTTGCGCCGTCTACTGTGAACTTGCTGTCGAAGCGATAAAGATCTGCGTTAGGGTCTTCAATGTGTAGGGTGGCCTCGCAGGTCGCTATTGTACCGATAGTGCTGCAGTCGGGCAGCCCTGTCGGTCTTTGCTTTGGCTTCAGGCTGGTCTCACCATCCAAGGCCATCGTTTCAACGTACGTGAGACCATTCTCGCCATCGGCGTGCAGTATGATCACATCTGCCGGAACGTCTTCGTCCCTTGAAAGCCGGATAATGTCGCCAACCCTGAGATCTCTCCATCTCGTGTGTGTCCACTGCATCCCAACCGAATTGTCATCCTCGCAGAGCTGCTCAGCAAGAGTTCCAGGGCCTTTCGACAAAGCATTCGCGTCGCGGAGCACTACTGCCTGCCTTTTGTTCTCGACTACGTCTTGGCGGTGTCTTTTCGAATCGTAATAACCCTCCTTGGCGATCACAAGTCCCAAGAAGATGACCAACGGAATGAGAGTTGTGAATTTCCCTGTTGTGCTGAAGCCTGGTATGGCCTGCAGAATTGAGATGACCAGCATGTACGCATTGGCTAAGCGTGAGAATTGATAGAGGAGCTGACGGGGTAGGAAGTCGAGAACATTGTATTTAGATGTCTTGATGGCATTTGAGATGTAAGGCTTATGTCGGCGTTCGTCTTCCAAGAGTTGTGAGCATCCTGCCTGAATCGGGATCTTGCGGCCATTTCTAGATGCTGGAGCCGGGTTCCTTCGGAGCCAGGACATCGTGGACACTATTTAAGACAAGAAATCGTTGAAAAATTGCTGTCATTGAACAAAGTTGTGTGGCTGGAACCGCGGCCTGCTCTAAACCAACTTGCTAAATTGCTGTGGATGTGCTCAGATAGTGACGGAGCAGACAGGAGGGCAGATCATAGGAATAAAAGTCAAGCATGGGGCTCAAGGTGACTGACTGTTTGAATTGTTCATCAATGTCAGCAGACACTGGCCGAGCCATTGGCGTTATATACGAAGACAGTAACTGAGACCTCGCTTGAATGCGTCTAGGCCCATTTGTCGACTGTATACTGTAAAAGCTGCCAAGAACCACCAGTTCAGACTCTCAGACCTCGATTGGGATTGGGGCCGCTCTGGCCTCACCCTGATCAGTGCGTTATCGAAAGAGAATCCGACAACGAGATAATTTTCTTGGCATCTGAGCTTGCTTCGGCGCCGCTGAGTCTGCCTGATCGGCGGACGCGCCGCGGGGCGCCCTGGACGCCCGGCGAATCAACACGCACGCTGTCAATCTTTTTCAGCCGGCTTCGTCTTGTTGGCAGTAGGAGTGGCCCCTTGCTTGTGACGACTAGGATATGCTGCGCCCTGCATTGCATTGACTCGCTCCTCTCTTCTCATGGACAGACTACCCCGTCTACAGCTGCTGCTGCGTGGCTTTAGGTTTTGAGGCGTTTTACTTGTCACATTATTTATAGTTTGTGCCAAGGACGCGATCTATTACGTGGAATCCACAATCAAGCGTCGAACAATACAGCACAGCTGAGGTGTCGCATTGGTATCAGGGCGTGGAAAACCTCCGCCCCTGGGGCCCTACCATATCGGTCTTTCAACAATTTACATGCCTGCATTTATTCTGAGATACAAGCACGCAAAGAATCTGTGCCTGCCTTCTGGTATCACGATTCCGATTAACTGATGAACGTATCTTAGTAATTATTCCTGACCTGATCGATTGTGGGCAACGGCTCTATTATTTTTTCACTCTCTTATCCCAATATTATTATCCCGTCAAGCTTCAGTTGGCAGAACAGCCCAAGATGAACCATTCACATTCGGAAAAGCCTACTGGGATCGTCGAATCATCACGCAGGCCAAAGGATACGGCGTTCAAGCAACAGCGCATGAGGGCGTGGGAGTAAGCCAAACCAGCTGTCTTCGGAAAAGCAACCTACTGATAAGTAACAGGCCCGTATTGACGCCCAAAACTTCCATCAAATCTTTCCTATCCCTCGGGCTGGCCCTCATAATTATTGGGGTTGTGTGGCTGGCGACCTCCGAGCAAGTACGTATAAGGGAATATAGGGGTTGAGAAACGCATTCGACACATCGCAACGGCTGACTAGAGAAAAGATCCGAGAAATTCGCCTCGACTATACAAGATGACACGAGATCGACGCCTATGACGATCTTCAGGTGATGCCACCAGAATATGTCTCCAAACGCTTCAAAGCATCATCGGCCGGCCAGCCGGTGGATCAGTGGAAACGATCGAACAAGACATTGACCTTTGACGGGGTGACGAAAACTTACACGCTCTGCACAATAGAGTTCTTCCTTCCTGAGGACTTGCAACCGCCGATATATTACTACTACCGCCTCGCAAACTTTCATCAGAACCACCGCCAGTATATCCTCTCGCGGCATAAGGAGCAATTGAGAGGAAGCCCCGCCAGCTCGAGCTCCGTCAAAGGCTCGGACTGCGCGCCGCTGGCCACACAAAAAACAGAAGGAGCCTCAGAGGAAGCCATCATTTACCCTTGCGGGATGATTGCAAATTCCTATTTCAATGATACATTCGCCGCCCCACTGCAGCTCCCAGACGTGGACGGCTCGAACCAGACGCGATCCTACAACATGACCGGTAGAGGGATCGCCTCTTCACTTGATAAGCAGTTGTACCAGCCAAGTAGTTACGCAATTCCCTCGGAATATAGCACGAACGACACCGCCAAAATTGTGCCCCCACCAGCTTGGGATGAGCGCTTCCCCAACGGATATCACCCGGGCAACATGTTCAACCCGGCAGAAGATGAGTCCTTCATGGTGTGGATGCGGACAGCCGCAGGTTCAAACTTCGCTAAGCTGGCGATGCGCAACGAAGATGAGGTCATGGAGAGAGGCATGTATCGCCTAGAGGCTGTGTCCCGTATGTTAACCCCGAGGCACCCCTGTATCGCGTTGGACCAATGTCACTGACAGAATTCAAGATTATCCTATTCATTTGAGCAAAGGTACAAAGTCTATCATCATTTCTACGACTTCCGTAGTCGGCCGACGCAATGCCGTCCTGGGGAGAAGTTTTGTCATCTTGGGAGCGTTCTGCTTCTTTGTGGCTTTCTTCTCTGCCATCACTTTGAAGTACACCCCCCGCAGGCTGTCAGATCACGATTACCTCCACCGGAACAACGATCACGTCCGTATCTGAGCTAGGGAGGTACGGAGATTATACATGGGACCTATTTCTTTTAAAAGATGTGTCTAGATGAAGTATCGAGCTGTAGGGAGAGCGGAAGGTGAAATTGGCGACGGATTGAAACAAAGCAGGACTTGTCGATCGCAACCAGCATTTTTTCATGACTTTTGAAATCACAAGTTCGAGATGTTTCCAGGAACTGATACACGAAATTTTAGTTTATTGCTTGATATCACTCGATCTCTCTCCCACATGTGAACAAGGAGCGCGTTGCTGTCTTAGATCGTGGTGTGCTAAGCGTACTACTCTATAGCACAGGATCAAATCGCTGGCGGAGTTTCATCCCATAGAAGTACAAAAGTACCGGGACTGGAACAAAGGCCAGACAAATGAATGCTAGAAGACTATTTCCCCAACCCAGTCCCAACTTCTGATACATATCCAAGCCTCCCAAGGGCAGCAGTGCGCCGATAAGAGATCGAAACAACATGATCGCAGCCGAACCAGACGCGGCGTATTTGGGGTAAGAGTCGACCTGGTAATTTTGCATGGACATCTAAGGCACTGTCAATTCTCCATCATGCCGCGGTGGCTGCTTTGAGACAACTCACAGTGGTTCCGGTCAACCCCGCTGAAAAGACGACGACACCAAGCATTGGGACGATCCAATGTAATTGATATTGAGCCGTCCATCCGTAGACCAACAGACCGATTGGCAGTGTAAGCCCGGTTGGAATAATGATCCATGGGTTCAATTTCACCTCGGGCCTGTACTCATCGTCAGGGCCCATGGAGTCCCGGGCGACGCGGACCAGGTAATCATGGATGTGTCCGAAGGCTTGCACGCCGATCAGCATACCCAGTCCCGCGGGTAGGAATGAAAGTCCGGTAGTGCCTTCGGTAAAGTTGTATTGGTCAGAATACACAAAGGAGAAAGTCGAGATCAGCAAGTAAAGAATGCCGTAGACGACCCCGATATGCATCGCAATGATTGTCACCAGCGGAGTCGCGAAGAGAAGCTTGAAAGGTCTCTTCAGGGCAGTAACTATGTGTTGCCTCCCTCGGCGCTCATATTTGCCACCAAGTTTGGGAATTCCGCTCTCGATGCGCAGACGTCGTGCTTTGCGGGCAAGCAGAACTGGTGCGTAGCTTTCTCGCATGACCAAGAATGCTAAAACGCTGAATGCGCCTCCCTACATAAAAGTCAGCTCCAGAGAATGAATGTGGATCGTGAATGGCTCACCATAATTGCGAGCAGCCAGTAAACCCAGCGCCAACCTGCAGCCTCGATAAGATACCCTCCTGCAATGGGTCCAACGCAGGGTCCGAGTAATGGACCTACTGCCCAAAGGGAGATTGCTCTTCCTCGCTTTTCGAGTGCAAACATGTCAACAATGCTCCCCACGCCAATAGTGTTTGGAACACAGCCCACGAGGCCCATCAGGAAGCGGAAAGCCATCAGCATTCCTACATTGGTGCTGCATGCTGTGGCTATGGTGAAAGTCGTGAATGCGATGTTGCCTATGTGATAGACATGAACCCGCCCAAACACCTCGCTCAGTGGTGCTACAACCAGGGGACCAAATGCAAACCCAAGGAAGTAAACAGAAACGATGAATGTCGCTATTATGGATGAATCGTTGTTGAACTCGGACATGATGTTGGCGACTCCTGGCGCAAACATGGAAGAGCCCTATGGTCTTGATCAGTCGGTGCTCGCCAGTTGATCTGCTTGATGTCTCCTTACCAATGGCCTTGGTACTGTCAGCTACCTGTTTAATGAGGTTAAGAAGAAATGAATACTTACGATATCACAGTCAGAACAGATAAAAGTATTAGATTGATTTTTTTCCGCGACTCGGGCCAGTTCAAAGGATTCTCAGGATCGTCTGGCCCGTCCCAGCCGACGATTTCTGGATCTTCACTTTGGCTGTTTCTTTCCATCTCTGAGTCGGATGGCATGGTTGTACTCACTATCTGCTGCAAAGGGAGACTTCTATCCATTACACTGAAGCTCGCTGTTGCCAAGCTGGTCTGCATCGCGGTGAACTTTTTTTGAGGCAAGTCTTATATTGAAATAATGCTGACTATTGACTGGCCCCGTCCGGCATCGGATTCTTTCCTCCCAGAAAAACTTGCAAGAACCACGCACTTGGTTTGCCACGAGACTCGGAGCATATCCAAGACTAGCATTTATGATCCACGCCGTAGGCTCCATCCTCAGATGTACGCAATAAATGTCTTTTGCGTAATATTATTCCACCCCAGCTGGACCTACGGCCGGTTTTGGCTATGCGACCTACTGCGTCACCTTGTGGCTTCCGAAGTCCACAACGATAACGACTGCGACTGCGACAACGAAAATGCCATATTGCCAAGCGACAGCGAGAGCGAATGGGATCCTATCTGGTAAAACACCAGCCACATCACATGCATCGTGTGCTTGGGATCGCTGAGTGCCGTGTTCATGTGTGCTCCCTTGAGGTTTCAAGCATACGACAGCGCAGCCCCCGTCTGCGGTCGGTTGTGCAGGGGAAGTGCTGCCCTAGCCATGACTGAGACACATCGTGACTGACTTGAACACAACCAAGCCAATGTTGCACTACTTGAAACCAAGCATAATCTCCAGCTGTAGCGATCAAGACACCAGTGATGCCAAGGCGGGCGATCCAGCCGTGGGACAGGGGGCAGGAGTCTAGATCTCGTTGTCGGTTGTTGATCTGATTGGGCCAAGCATGAACGGTTTGTGGCTCCACTTGACGCTCTTACTTTCCGTCCCCTCTCCACAAAATTGGCCTTGAGGCTGTGATGTCGTACGAATGTCAAGGTAGAAGCTCGTTATCGTTGTCGCGTGCGGAGGCACCCATTTCATTGTTCCCGGATCCTCGATGATGTTGGCTATGGCAAAGTCCCGTACGAATCTGGTGATGGTGTCAGCGAGGCCGTTGGGCTAAGCCGAAATACAGATACTTGCACTCACATCCACTGTCATATTTAAAGGTTGAATCCATCGGCTATTCGTTGTTGGATAGTTCAATGTTTTGTCTCTGTTTCAAATCATCTCATTATTCACTCTGCATCCATCTAACAGTGTCGTCTTACAGAAGAAGTCTTTCCAGAACCAGACAAACCGATATTTTCTACCTACCCCTGTCTGGCAACATGTGGCTGCTTTGGGCATTGTGTTTCCTCCTGGGCTTCGCCCTATTCAACTTAAGCAGAAGCATCATGGCCACAAATAACCATTATCGCGCTGCGAAGAAGACGGGGCTGCCGTTCGTCGTTAGCCCAGTAAATTCCCGAAATGTCTTCTGGCTCCTGACACAGAAATACATCGCCCCTATCATCTATCGAGCACCTTTTGGAATCGGATCATGGGCGCCATTCGCGAAAAGAGGCTGGCTCTGGGAATATCACGAGAAGGTGTATCAGGATCTAGGAAAGGTCTGGGTGCAGGCTTCGCCTAGAGGCCTGGACGTGAGTGAAATCCTCAGATTATCCAAAGTCCTTTTCATTGTTCCCTTTTGGGCAGATTTATGGTCATGAACAGACCTCCCGAGAACTGGCACGTCTAGCTAACTTGGAATATGCAACAGTTGTACTCGGTGGATACCGATATTATTAGTCAGATTTACGCAAGGAAAAAGGATTTCGACAGAAGTCCTTCTGGCATTACTAGTATACCACATCTAATCCAGGGGAGCGTTTCAAGCGTCACCGGAGCAGATTGGCAGCGCCAGCGACGTATCACAGCACACCCATTCAACGAGCAGAACATGACCTTGGTATGGGCCGAGTCACTACGACAAGCTGCCGCACTGTGCGACTGGTGGGAAAGAAACACGGAAGGATTCAACACATCTTGCGAAGACACAATGACTGTGGCATTGAATGTACTAGCTACTGCTGCGCTCGGCCACTCGTGGACGTTCCAACCGTCGACATCGCAGCAAAGCCAGCGTCGAGATACTTCTGAGATTCAGTCAGCAGACTATCGGGACACTTTAGCCATGCTTCTTTCCAGTATGAACATCCTGTCGCTGACGCCTGACTGGCTGTATGCTCTCGACCTGAAGTACGCCACCCGCCTACCGCTGCCAAGGACTTGGAGGGATCACCTCGTCGCAGCAAAACGTATGAGAGTGCTCATGCGGCAAATGGTTGAAGAAAGAAGAAGGGAATTCCGCGAAGGGAAAATAAAGGACAATATCTTTCTGAACTCAATGATCGTGGCTTCTGAGGCATCTAGCAGCGAAAAGAGTGGTGGTCTTTCCGACGGGGAACTTTTCGGGAACTTGTTTACGTACAGTCTTGCTGGGCACGAGACCACAGCTCATACGCTGAACTACAGTCTCCACCTCTTGGCTGCTTATCCTGAGTGGCAAGACTGGATCCAGGCCGAGGTCGACGAGGTGTACCAACAAATTCCCACTGACGCGGCAGAAATCAGCTACGCTGAGTACTACCACCGGCTGGAGCGCTGCACAGCACTCATGGTACGCACAACCCCCCTGTTTATAAAGAAAATAACACCAAGCTTCATCTTACTGACATAGGCATAGCACGAGGTTCTGCGACTCTACCCACCAGTCTTGGAACATCAAAAACAAAGCATAGGATCACAAGGTCAGACTCTACACATCGATGGACGGGACGTCTATCTCCCTCCCAACACACACGTACATCTCAATACCATCGGCTGCCACATGATGTCCGAGTACTGGGGCCCAGACCACCGGGAGTTCAGGCCCTCACGGTGGATCAAGAATGGGCCAGCATCCTCGGAGGGGTTCTGTCAGCCGACAAAGGAGAAGGCGGCATTCCTCCCCTGGTCATTGGGTGCCCGTATCTGTCCGGGAAAGAAGTTCTCCCAGGTTGAATTCGTCGCTATGATTTCCTACGTGCTCAAGCGCTACCGAGTCGAGGCGATTCCCTTGGAGGGCGAGACGGCGGAGGATACTCGGGTCAGGGTTTGGGAGAACACCAGGGACAGTGAGCCACAGGTGACGTTGAACATGCGGCATCCCGAGAAGGTCCGCCTCAGAATGATTCGTCGCATTGCACCCACAGCAGTCTGATAGTTGTTCCTAACTTCCACGTAGCCACATGGGAGTGGGTTACATTCTATGGGGAAGAAGGGGGCAAGAGCCTAAGAATTTGGTCCAACATGGCTGTGAAACTTGTTTGTAGATGTTACGTCGAATTCGATGCGGAGGAGTGGGGTGGTACCACTGGGCGTCCTGGACACAGTAGTCGTTTGCTACATGATCATACGTTTGAATCTATACATTGAAGACATTTCTGCAAAATACAGATGTACGTTTTCCTCAATTGAGCTCCATCAATTTCCTAATATCTGTAGGTAGGTCCNNCAGAAGAAAATCGTAGAAGGATATATGTACAACAGCCCCCCCCCCCCGGCAGACCATCATTCTTCCCTCCTCTGTTTCAAATTGGTCGAATGAAGATTGGAAACGTTGATCTTTCCAAGTACGATTCGAATGTTATCTTTTACCATAATTCAGTTCCCGGAAAGCACCGGAACAACAAGAAATGCCAAGGGGAAATCCAGCTGCTCTCAATCAGGTGGCAGTCCAGCGGTGTGTGAAGCATCAGACTCCCAAGCGCTCATGAGAACTCCACTCTAGAGATTTGCCCTGAAGAAGTCGGTGAACTTGTCAAATGGGATGAGCTCCACCCGATCGTACAGGTCGACGTGGCCAGCGCCCGGGACCCAGACCAGCTCCTTGGGCTCGGCAGCCTTCGCGTAAGCATCCTCACTGAACTCGCGTGAGTGCGCCTGGTCGCCCGAGACAAACAGCAGCGGGCGCGGCGAGATAGAATCGATGTCGTTGAAGGGGTAAAAGTTGAAGAACTTGACCTGGCTCGAGACGGTCGGCTTGGTCGTGCGGTTTGGCGACGCACCCTCGGGGGTGAACTCGCCGCGGCTGGTGCGGTAGAAGTCGAAGAACTCGACACCGACCGCAGGCGTGTCATCAGTGAGCTCGAGCGGCGTGCCGCCATCAACCTCGATCTCGCCACCCTCGGCCTCGGACCAGCGGGCAGCAGAAGCGCGGGCGATGATCTCCCTGCGATCCTCGGCGGTCTGGGACTTTTGCAGCCCGTCGCGGCTGGCGGCGCCCATGTCGTACATGCTGGACGTGGCGACAGCCTTGATGCGGGAGTCGATCTTGGCAGCGCTGATGACGAAGCTGCCGCTGCCGCAGATACCCAGGGCGCCGATGCGCTCGCGGTCGACCGAGTCCACTTGGGTGCCGAGGTAGTCGACGGCTGCGCTGTAGGCCTCTGCGTACTCGTCCGGGGCCACACCATTGCGCGGTTCGCCCTCGCTGCTGCCCCAGTGCGGGAGATCCAGTGAGACGGTGACGAAGCCCTGCTCGGCGAGTTTGGTCGCGTAAAGGTTGGCACTCTGCTCCTTTGTTGCCCCCATGGGGTGACCAACAACAATGGCCGACGTGTTGGTACTGCCGCTGAGGTTGGTCTGGGTGAAGAGGTTGCCCACGACGGTAAGGTTGTTTTGTGTCTGGAAAGTGATTGGCTGAACCGTCACGATGTCACTCTGGTACCAGTTATCTGCGCCAAATGATAGGTTCTGTGCCGCTGCTGAAATTGCATGCATCATCACCGTCACACCGAGTACGGCGACGCTACGTGAGGCTCTCTTCATGATGTTCTTGATTTCTGGTGGGCGGCAATGAAAACGGTAGTTTCAAGTGATGAATGAAGACTTGGTGATGGGTCATTCGAATCCAGTATCAAGAACCATTTTGCCAGTCATTTTTGTAGTTGAAGAAGATGATGTAGAAGAATTGTAAATCGTACCTACATCATGCAAGTCATGTCGGTGCGTTACTTCGTCATTTGCACAGCCATGAACCTCCAGCTGAGGGTATCGCCATTTCAAGATGGAGATATCATATCCCCCTCCTTATCGCCGACAGAAATACGCGGATTAGCTTTGAAAGAATTCGAATCGAGTAACAAGGAATGGAGATATGCATGTGCTATCTCCTGCCAACGTCACAATGGTATGCTATGTGGAGTCCGTACTCCCCAATGTGCATTCCAAGCCACAACGTAGTGGAGTTGACGCCATGCCAAGAAAAAGGTCAATTATTAATCCTCGGAGAAGTCCATACGCGTACATGGATTGCGCGGTAGCGATTCGGGCCGTCTCTTGCCATAGAATCAGGCTCCTTTACATACAATGGTTCTCAAGCCGGAAAGAACGAATTTTGGAGAAGAAGCTGATTTTATGGGTGGTGAGACGGGCCTGGACAACATATCACGGCCGTTCAGCTTGGTGATAATATTCGCTCCTAATCATTATCACTCAATAGGCACTTGGCCGGGTGTTCTTGCACAACTTCCTGCAATGGCAAGTGATTTAGATATAGGGGTTTCATTCTGCTTCCTCTCACGTTGTGTCCTGGCAAGGAAGAGGTGGTAGGTTGGGGGTTGGAAGCGGGAAGGGGCCGGAAGGTCTCACCACATTCTTGTGCAAGATCATCAACGAAAGGGCCCTCTTCAGATGTCTTGTGTATGGATAAGGTCTAGCCAAATCAGATTAGGAATCAGGACCCACCATTACCAAGGACAGCGTGACAGTGCAACGCAAAACGTCGACATTTTGCACTGGATGCTAAGAGCTCCGCCTCATGTTAGCCCCTCTCTATGAAATGGAAATGATAAGCTTCCCCTATTATCATGATTTCCATCAATACGCTACAGCAGTAAAATAAGCTCTATTTTGATATTATATGTTGAAAAGGATATTTACTGAGAACCTTTTATTCTGGTTTCAATTATTATTTAATCAATAAAAGTGTTCTGAACTCGTTCAATAGTTTGCATTAAAGCACAGAACTTTGCATCCTACCCTTTGATTTCGATCGTTTAGCATACACTTGAGTACTACCAGGACGGATTAGGTACATAAAATATAAGATAATATTGAGTCATACAGAAGCTTTCTAGGGACTTCTAACCTACCGCTCACTGTGGCTATGATGGAGTGGTCGCAGTAAAGCGCCTTAGCTCCTAAAGTAAATTGAGCCTACATTGTAACTTCAATAAGAGGTAGATTTTCAAATATGGCAACAGAAACCAGCGAATGGAGAGTGACTTCTTATTCACTGAATTATTTTTTAAACTTCCTATAAAAGCCAGTCATGGTCCTTTATTAAACGCTATACAGTTGACTAAATTAGATGAACTGGGTCCTATTTTAAACTATGTCTCGCTATATGCCCAAAAGCATTACTCTAACGCTCACTTTTGATTTCTCAACAATTTGGCCTTGATCGCCCGTTTTTACATCCGGAAAACCTGCAGGGTCTTCTGAAGCTTGTGGTTGCTTGTCTCCGCTGACGGATACGCGTAACCGGCTATGCGGATGGTGTCATCCCAGTCAGGGGTTCGTGGGTCCGACTGTGGAGACCACAAGCACACATGTGGCGCGTTAGGTTCTGACAGCCCCCCACCCAGGCGCTTGTGGCGCATGGAGGAGACTCATTCGGATAAGGTCCAGGGTAGAGCCGAATGCGAGCCAGTTTTCCCCGTAATGGCATTCTTGAAAAAGCTCCATCTACACACGGGGGGTCTCAGTGCATTGCCCCAGTACCTCTCACCCATGCCCTGCATTGTGGCCCCGAATATCCGTCGGGCCTGATACGGCCGGCCTGGCTTGCGGTCAGGGTGGGTCTGACGCCTGCAGCTATAGCTATTAAATGCACACATCGACGCTTTGCCGGGCCGGTGAAAAACAGTATTTCTCTCTTTCTGGCATGGGGCTTCGCGCTGCTTGTAGCACTGGATCCCCTCGACCTGTCGATTCCTACCTCCTTCACTTCGATCTTGTGTAGCAAATTGAAAACTGATTCTTCGGAAGCCAATGACTACCGGTACGGCTGCCAGAAATGATCCAGCTTACAGGAGTACGGAACGAGGGAGGTACTGGCTCGGTTGTGTTTCTCAGGCAAGTAAGCTACTGTTCCCTATATATCTCCCAACATTGAGTCAGGCCAAAACAATGTCCTCGCACATGATCTCCCCATGCAACGATATCACACCCTACGGTTCAATTCAATCCTTACGAGGTCGACCTTCGAATGCTTCCATCACCAGGCCGTCGTCGCCTGGAGCCAAGTCCGCACCCCGAGAGACACTGCCAAAAGCGCCGTGGATCGTTTCGCCTGCAGGGTTGGGGCAGCCGCTGTATCATTTTAGCGTATAGTTCTATCCGAGGTTTTTCTTTGGACTGGACAAGTATAGGACATATGTAGGACGAACTAATTGTGGGAAGAGTGCTCTCGCGGCAGGTCCACAATGACACATTCACACCAATCCCTACACCTACAACATAATTTGTTAGCGACTATCAGTCGGTAACAGCATTCTATAATGATTTAGAACTTGCCATCTCCACTGGTCGCGTGGTTTTGTGTTCGGCTTGGGGTTCTTCCTATCGGGGTTTTTGTCCATGGTCCCTAGATCATCTATGGTCAGAGATCTCAATGGATGTGAATGGCATGCCGAGAGATGTTCACCATTAGATTTAAACACCCACCAGCGCTTGCAGAAATCGTTTGACAGGAAGGCTTGCTTCTTCCCAGGTGCTGGCTCCGTCTTCTCCGGCTCCAGGGCGCACCTGACCTCATATGTCAAGAGGAGGTCGCTTGGGAAACTTGACGAGCTACCAGATGATTGTCCGCATCCAGATCCAGGTCTTGTCCGACGTTTCCGATAGTCACATCAACCACCTGGCCAGGCACAGCAGCGGCGGTGGGAGCGAGGAGGCTCAGGAAGAGCAAGAGGATAAAATGGAAAAGATACATTTTGGTTGCATGCAGTCCGTGCTTATTCTATTCAAGTCAGTGAGTATGACAAGATTCAAACGTTTGAACAAATTAGTTATTCTGGAACCTTGTTTGTATGATCTGACCTTCCTTAGGTGGTTGTGTTTGCTGTTGTGTTGGGATGTTTTACTCCTGCAAGTGTAGGAGACATTCAAGGAGGGCGAGATAAGAAGGCTCATAGTTAGGTCCTGGCCCTTAAAAGGTTTCTAGAATGGCTGTCTCAATTCACCTTAGGGTCAGTGACTGCAGGCGTAACAATCTAATTGAATGCCTCCACGCTCAAATATTATACAGCATAAGAGTGAATGAGTGGTAAAGTGGTGACCGTAAACTACACTCAAACCGAAACAAGAAGGCCCTTCAGGCAAACCAACTGTAGTCAAATTCTGACTTTCATGTCAATCACAAATACAAACGTGGCGACTGGGCAGTGATTCATCAAGCGGGCCCAGCGTTTGGGCGTCATCTGGTGCAAACAGTAGCCAAGGGAGAGCTTTCCCTAGAATCGCTCCCAAAACAAAATATAATAATTAAGGCTTATCTGTCTATACACAAACTTATTAGAACTGCAGCTCGTACAATAGCAAACCAAACCAATAGCTTTGGAAACTCAAGAGAGTTTCTCAATCTTTCTTGCCTCTGGACGAGCCTCAGCCGCCAACTGTCAAATGACAGACAACTCGAATGGCATTGCTTCTACGAATTTCCAATAATGTCTGCATTTGTCTATGTAGAAAAGGACCGGTCTTGACAGAAAGCCACCAGAGCTATCCCCCAGAATACATCAAATAACCTGGAGAGAGCGGGGAGGTTTGACCCGTCGTTTCTCGTGTGAAGGACATGCTAACGGAGGTACTCCTCTTTTTGCCGGTATAGAAGACGTTCAGCGGTGTCAAGAGGTGCCTCAGAGCATGAGAACGAGCACAGAAAAGTACAATTATGTTTGATTCTTCTTTGCGACGGTCGATTGAGGCTGCGGATATTTTATCCAGTACCAAAATATAAATTAAGCCGGTTGAGGCCGCTAAGTAATCTTCTAAATACAAGACTTATTTTCTAGACCACCAGAGGCTGAATTTGGATACTTCCTGACCTTCGTGGTCCCCCTGGTTCTCCTTATTCTCCTACTCCTGACAAACTCTCGCCATGAGTGCTTCGCACATGCGGTAAATGATTTGCTTAGGCAAGTTGCATACTAATATTCGGGATTTCGAGACCCAGCTTCAAGGACCGGACCATAATCAACTCCCCGAAGAGCATAAGAGGCAAAAAGAAATCGGTACCAGCACAATAGCCGGTCCGAGGCAGGTTCTCAAGACTTTAGGAAAAAGGTATCTCACTAGAATCGGTGAGCAACCCTCCTAGGCACCGTCAGAACATCCTCCCTGGCATAAGAAAAACTAGGTCTCGGTGTGATCCCATCATCGGCACCTGGGTAGGTTGGGGCGCGCCCAATGCCGTCGCCAGTCCCCGCCAGGTTACTCTCCTCTACGACGACTGTGGTCTCAGTCTTTGTCGTAATGCCGTCCAGCTTCCTATTATCCGACTTGCCCAGAGACTCCCAGCCGACCCCCCTGCGCCGGTCCTGGCCCGCTTCCCGCCTCAACATCCGCGTCAGCGGATGGAGGCAGTCCGCGGCAGCTGCACCGCGCCTCTTGGGGGCACCCCCGTTCAGCCCAGCCTCGACCCACACCATGTTCCCGTACTCAACCGACGGCGTGCGCAGGAAGGCGAAGCTCGACAGCCCGGCGTCCTTGATGTCGCCCGGTGCGAGGAAGATCATGGTGCAGCTCCAGAGGACGACGTCGAGCCAGCCGTTGCTCGCGATCATGGCGCCCGCCCACAGGAAGTAGCCCTGCTTGACCGTGACCCCCGAGGCCAGGATCATGGGCCCGATGGCCATTGGCGCGCAGCACACGAAGTACACCAGAGGGTAAATGAGGAAAGCCGGGTGGTGGCCTGACTTGCGCGGGTTGCGCAGCTGGAGACGCACCCGGCATAATGTTCGGAAAAAGCCTGGCCGAGAGCGCCTGTCTGGTTGCGGCACGCGTATCTTGATGGCGCTGCCTAGCAATCCCAGGACGATTATGCCCATCATGGCCAGGACCCAGCTGAAGTGTGTCCACAGCCGGTAGTCTGCGTACTCTTGACTGATCCAGCACTGTATGTCACAGGGTACATCTTAGCATGTATATATGCGCAAAGGGATATCAAAAGCCAAGCAAGCCAGGCGTGAAGGACTTGACTCACCCAGGTGTCCACCCTCACAAAATACCCGCCATGACCCCTCCCGTTGTTAGAAGCCCACACTCCAGCAGCGACAATGATGAAGCTGAAAGACCACACGGACGCGACGATGAGGCGCAGCGCCTTGGAAGGCATGGTATACCGGTGAACAACAAGGAGATAGGTGTTGATGGAGACGGCAGCGGCGAAAACAGCGCTTGCGACATCGCCCTGCGACCGCAACCAGCCCTGCGCCCAGCAGGTCTCAGACCGCACATGAATGGCGTTGTGGTCAACCCAGACGAGGTTGGGAATGAATGAGGCGGACTGAATGATGTCGGCGATGAGAAGCATGTAGATGAGTACTAGGAGAGGGTTATAGCCTTGGTAGCGGCGGCGGATGTTGGGCACCGTGCCCACCGCAACCTCTTCTGCGCCGTCCGGGTGTGAGAGATGGTCCCCTGGGCCTGGGGCACGGCCGGGCGAGAGGGGCGACATGGGGGATTTCGACGCCCCGGTCAGGGTGTTGGATGAGGCCTGTCGACATAATTGGTGTTCCTCGTACTGGGTAATTTGTGCCGGTGAGCTGGGCCGACGAGTAAATAGGCGAGATTTTGCGTTTCGAGACCGATGTGAAGATTTCAAGCGCCCCTCGATGACGCGGTATGTTATGAAAGAGAATAGACTCGTGCATAGGATGAGGGACACGACGGCAAGCGCGCCTATAACAGCGAGGCCTGCTCTCAGGTTGTCGTCCAGCGGCGAGAGGTCCTCAGTACCCGGTGGCTGCATTGGTCCGTAGTCGTCCCAGACGTGAGACATCGTATATGGTCTCACTTGGAGGACTATCGGAATAAAATCAAAAAGCAGAAAGCACGCCTTAGTATTCCTTTGGATTTGTCGTATTCGCTCGGTTGATGTGCGGCACACATGTCTGCCATGTGGGCTGACGTGAGCGTTTGGGGGACAGCTGAAGCACCATCAGCTCTGCACATGAGCCAGGGGGGTTGTGATCTACAAATACGGATCATGCACAGAGGTAAATATGGCAACCGGGCTGCAGCCGGGCTGATTCAGCGAGAAATGATCATCAAGGCCTCTGCAGTATTCCCCAGGTCCGGGCCGCCCGGCACACGACTCCGCACACCGATCCTGGAGCTGAATCTTCGGTCGGTTTTCCTGCGCCCTGAATCAGGGCGTGACTCGGAGGGCGCAACGCTATTCTGGCAGCAAGCTTCTCGAGGCCCTCTATTAAGTTTTCTCCACGTGCGCAACGCCTACTGAGGTGAGGAGCAACCCGACAGACGGTGGTTGACGGTCGGGCCCCCGATGCCCAGAAATCACTGAGTCCGTTCGTTAAGAAATGTGACCCTATGCTATAGTCTAGAAGTCTGGCCACCCAACCCTTCGCAATATCCAGAGTGGTGGGTGCGCTTGGCATGCGCACGATGTCATGTGTCCGGCCAAGCTTTTGATTATCGCTCAATGTGGAGGAACAATTGCAGGCGTTAGATTGCTGTAGCAGGGCTGATGACGAACAGAGGGAACAGTGACAGATCTGCATGGACGGTCGCTATTGGCCGCGCACGGGTGAAATGAAGAAGTCTCCCAGAAGGTTGGAGACCGCCGTTGAATTTGAGTTTTCTGCTGAGCTTAGACAGTGGGCTGGGTGCGCTCGGGATCTGATCAGAACTGCCGCTGTGGAGCCCATGATCTACAAATTTCGTCTCATTCTCACAGAAAAAATCAAAACCCCGAATAGATAACGCTTCATCGCCGCAAGTATTCCGAAGACTACTCCGGTGTCACTTTCGAAGCCATCGCTGGAAGCACGGAATACTATCTTAAGTCCCCAGTCCAGAACGGGACCACCTTGGGTACCAACGCCCTAGAGCTTGCGTAGAAAGTCAATTATACTCCAACCTTGGACCGTATGATGGCCTCGCCCGGCGGCAGCGCACGTTCCACCGGTTCAACGATGAATAAATCGAGTGCTACCCACGATGACGTTGCTCAGCTGATGCAGCTGCAGTAGCCTTACTATAACGCTTGGACGTTGGAAAGGATAACCCCGCCCACTGCGAAATATGTGCTTGACCGAAAAGATATCGGGACAGGCCGCTCAACGGCGTCAAGCCTCGGGCCTGGGATGTGGGGTTGCGCAAAGCAGACCTGAAAGCGGGTTTTGCAATATATTCGCTACGTGCCCCACGCATCCGAAAACCTGTCGTTGGAGTAGGTGCAGCACGCACCTTCTGGGCACAAAGCAGTCCATCCTTGGCTATACTCGAGATGCACGAGTCACGTTGAGGCAGCAAGCCACTGCTAGGAATGTGGCAAAATTCAAGACAGCCTGCTAGTATGGTGGATTTAAAAAAAGGCAACCACGGGAAATTAGTTTCGCCAATAGGGTTTTCCGCAATAGGAGGCTGGGCTGCTCAAGTCTGCTTTAGCTTTGAATTTTATATGCCTCCTCCAATGGAGGCTCAGTGGCCGGAGTAACGACCTCAATAACTAACAAGTAATTAGCAAGCGCCCAATGATCCTCAGAGATATGGCTCACGTCGAACGAGATGTACAAGCCATCAATCAATTCATATACAGTCAGAGAATGTCTTCAGGTTTGAACTGAGTACATAGAATCTGAGGGACTTTGCTCAAGGACCCCCGCTGTCTTCTCATTTGCCTTGGCCATTCTCCGAGAATTCTATATCCTGATGAGCTCATTTACAGTACCGATTCCGGCACAATATCTCTGTACATTGTCACCCCGTTTTGCGTGCCTTGAGGGCTTTTATGACCCAATCGTCTTCTTGTTGAACACGTGTTGTACAGACATGAACTCGCGAGACGTTCCAACGGTCATAAGGGGACAATAAGTCCTCGACAGGTATGGCTTTCAGTGGTGTTGGACGACCGGCACTCGTAGAGATCAGGCGGTATAGTTGGCAATCAATGCGACTTGAACACCAGTGGAACTGAATTCTTTCAAGGTCATTATTGGCGTAGGGAAGCCACGTAGCATTTCTTCGTCAACATGAGATACGTCAGTGACGGTGGTGACAAATGACTCGGGACCTACTTTTGGCGCACACCGGTGAGTACATCCTGCATGCAAATGACCTCAAGATGACATGGTATTTTGCTGGAAAGCCAATCTTGGGCTTCTAAAGGTCTTAAGCAGAAGCATGGGCAGGGCTCACGACGAGGACATCGAGTCAAACAGCGGCCTCAGTCTCTGCTTCAGCACTGAAGAGCCCCTGATGGCTCCCGGCAGATCATGGGTGCACAATTCTCTCTTGTGCATAATGTTGCCTTTAATATTCGTGATAGATGACATAGTCTCGCATACAGGCATAGTCATCGAAGGGCCCGAGGTTATTTGTGATCCGGCTGACGGATCCACCGTCAGCAGCGCGATTGAAGCTGTTATCGAGCTATGTTTCCAGCGTGCTGGTTTCGCAAAGGGGCAAACGGGGAGAAATTCCCAGCATGAACCAAAAGAGCTCCTGGCCTTGAGGCCATGAGCCTATGAGAAACGTGTCAAATTCGACAGTGTTGGCTATCTTGTTATGCTTATTGGACTGCTCGCAAGATTCTCAATGACTCAATAATCGAGCTATATCTTGTTTGGTATTTACAGCAGAATCAAATGCTTTGGCACCCTGTAGAAATTGCATGTGTATCAAAAAGAAAATTCAAAAGAATCCGAAACGTGGCTCACAGTATGATATTTACAAGATTCAAGTCCACTAGGAGTTCAGTTGAACACTTGCATGGATTCGACAACCAAATGTACTGCAACTCTCTCATGACTTGAACAAATCGATAGGCCATCCATCATCCATGCTTTGTGCTTGAGTACAATCCATCTTGACCAGATGAGAAGAGGTTGTCGCGGCGCTAGAGGTGTTGAAACAGCGGTTGTAACGCGAACTTCTATATCAGATCTACCCCAAGGCCGTGTCCCGACCGCCCAACCATCTCAAGAAATGGCAAAGTCTCCACCTGACTATTCAAGTGCTGAAGGATATTTCCCAAGATCAACCCCCACACCCGCTACTCTAGAACACACAGAGGCGTCCGCCTGCCCAGTGCAGTCGCGGGTGCTACCAAAGGAACCTGCCTTGCATTTCACGCCCCAGCCCCCTGGACAGCACGTGTGCGGTGAAGTATACCGCCATCCCCTCACCTCGTTGCCATTGCGACTAGCTCGTCGCGCTCACGCAGCAGGCTTTCGAGCCGCCTACGGAGCAGCGGCTGGTCAACTATAGCGCGTCGGAGTTTGGGGATTGGGGTTGTTTTGCATTGCTCGACATTGCACATGTCTATCATCTCTTGCGTCAGCTTGCCGTACTCGTCGGTCTTGTCTTCGGATTTGTGGTTCTTGAAGTGCTTTTGCTGGTTGATTCTGTGATTTAAATTAATCTCACGTCGTTTGAGTTGTCAAGAGATAGTTTCTTGGCCTTAGGTCTTACAGGTTCTGGCGAAGTTCTTCGTTGCCCCAAGCAGTCTGGCCCTCGTCTAGTTGATCCTGTGGCTTCGGAGTAATTTTGTGCCACTCTGTCAGTGCTGTAAAAAAAAATCCGAGGTTAGCACCGAGACTCTAGAAAGCAATACGGCTAAGTTGCTTACTCTCTCCTTTCTCGTTCACGTCGTCGTGGCCGGTGGTTGCCTTCTCTTCGCGTTCTCCCGGGCGAAGGCGTTGAGGTCGATCCTTCGTTGCTTTACTATGAGGCACGTTCGGTTCTTGTCCGTGGCTCTTCACAGCGGAAAAGTCAGGATTATCAGTACTGTAGCGACCGTCAGGGTCTCCGTCTCCGACCTTGCGGAAATAAGACTGCTCCCCGGTTTTGATACTCTTTCTGCCTTCAGCTTCGTGCGGGTTTGGTGTTACAATGTTGTACATAGTACGTTCATCATCCTTTTGCCTCGTTGGGCTGCCAGCTTGGTTCTTGCGATTAGGGTCTAGGGGAACGTCGTCTTCGTCATTAAAATCACCTTCGCCGTTGTCCGATGCCTTCTCTTTTCCCTTATCAGAACTCTCCCCAGACTTTTCACCTGTTTTATCGCCCTGATTGCCATCCTTGCCTGCCTCTTTGCCCGGCTCATTTGGTGCCCCTGGAGTCTCCGACTTCGTCTCTGATGACTCGCCGTCGGGCTTTGGACGCAAAGCGAGTGACTCTGGTTGGGCATCGGGCTTCTGCTCCTTTTGGTCCTGTGCTGGGTTGGCGGGCTGGGACTGGGGCTGAGTTGCTGAGGGTTCTCCTTGGGACTTAGCCTGCTCGGCGGGATTATTCTTCTCGGTGGGGCTCTCAGGATTGGGCTTCGGCTGAGTTCCTGAGGACTCGCCTTGAGGCTTGGCTTTCTCGGCAGGGGTATCATTTCCTGCTGGAGTCCCCGTGTTCTCTCCGCTGGGTTTCCCTGTTTTCTGAGTGTTGCCCCCCTTCTTCTTCTTAGCTGGCATCCGGGCATTGAGGTTATGATATTGACGCCCGGCCAGCGAGGACCCCTCAAGCTTTTGCGAATCGACGAAAGTGGGATTGAAATTATTTTCAATCCCATTGCGCTGGCCGCAGCCGCTGGGGAGACCTTCGGGTCTATCCTGGATGTGATCGTTGCGGCGAGCGAAGGACTCGATGGCGCCACACGGGTCCTGCGCTGACGGTATGACCAGGGAGCTCACAGGGTCGAGAAGAAGAGGGACAAACACGAGCAGAGTCTTGATCTTCATCGTGAAAGAAAAGCTGCCAGCAGCTGATTATGCGAAAGAAAAGATGACAGGTTGTGAAGGGTTGCGGATGATGCTTGCTACTGCGAGAAGATCACTGTGAGTCTGCGGTGGGTTCTTGGAATTATATACATATCTACGGTCATCACGATACCTTTAGATAGAAACTATAACTATGGAACATGTGTACCTTGATTATTGTGTAGTAAGAGGACTGTGCTTCTTCCTCGTTCACAGCCAACCCGGCCGGGCCAGACGCCTACTCAACCAACCATGGTCTCTGGCCGGATCGCTGTCAACCATTAATGTTTACCACGAGTGGTGTTACAGACTCGATGGATGGATGGGATGGGGGCGTAAGATCTCGAAGGAGTCGTTCTGTTGAATGCGCATTTGATGATGATGATTCGCTAGGAACAGGTAGAGGCCGAGTGAGGAAGTTGGGGTCCTCACGTAAGTGTTAGTGAAAATAGAAGAAAACGGATATTCGTATCCACAAAAACAGCTAGTACATCCATACAAGTTGCTGCAGCCAATCAGAGCACACCATTGAAAATTGCCACACCACCCCCAAGTGCCTTTTACAGCTATAATTACCAGTACCTCTCCACCACCAAACATAACACCACCTACCCTATATCAACAGATTGCTTAATTAAAGAATTCCTTAATATAATTAATCTATTTGTTATTAAAAACCCCTTCTATCTAGTTAGATCTCGTTTTCTTTGTGTTGTTATAATAGTATAGGACCTAGATAACTCTGGTCTTAAGGCGTAGTTATAAAGTAACATTATGTACACTAGGGGCAACTTGTATGGATATACTAGCCGTTTTTGTGGATGCGAATATTTGTTTTCAAATAGAACGTCCTGTAGGTTATTGACCCATCCAGGCTTCTTAGCAACGCCCTAAGACAGCTGATTGGATATCTAAATCACCCAACTGTCTACCTCAGCTCACAATGGTGGCCCGTAGTTGCAGCTTGCAGTCCCAAGCATTGGTTTAAAGAATGCAGAGATTCACACCCCTAAAAACAGAAGGCATACCCTTAAATTCTACTAAGTTAGTACTTTAGCTAATTAAAGCCTACTATTTAATATTAATTTACTAGCCCCTTATACCTATTATAGCTATAATAATAAGTACCCTATAAAGCTACCTTTATAATTAAACTTAATACTATAACTCTATATTAATAAATTACTTAATTAACTAATTTCTTATTAAAATTAATTATTTTAATACCTAAAAACCCTTCTCTTATACTAAATCTTATTTTTTTTTATATTATTATAATAATATAAGCTTTAAATTACTTTAGTCTTAAAGTATAATAGTAAACTAATTATTATAACTAAAATAATAATATTATTATAATTAATTATTATTAATTAATATTTTTTAACTCTTTTATTTTCTTAAAACTTTTTAAAAAAAAATATAAGATTTATAAGAATCTTAAGTTTAATTTAAATAAATTTATAAAATTTATTAAATTTTTAATAAAAATCTAAAAGTTATATTTTAAATATATAATATTAATTTATAATAAAGATAATTAATAACTTTTAACTATAATAATAAATAGCTTAATAATAATTAAAATAAGCTATAAATAAAAAACCCTTACTTATATAAGTAAAGAAATATTTAATAAATAAAAGCTAGTAATTTAAAAAAATATATATATTTATTATAGCCTTTAAAAAGTTCTTAAAGCTAAGTATAGCTAAGTAAAGCTATTACTATAATATTATAATTTTCTTATTTAAATTACTTAAGACCCTTTTTTTATAAAGCCTTAAAAACTATAAGTAGCCTTTTATTAAGAGTACCTAAGAATATTACTAAAAAAGAATACTATAAAGAACTAACTTTAAGGCTTTTATAAAAATAAGTAGTAAGATAGTCCTTATGCTAGAAGGGAATATATGTATAATATAGCTGTGAAGAATAGTTAATTTAAATCTAGAGTTGCCTAAGGAAAAAGGAAGAAAAGCAAGAGCCTTTATTAAAAAGAGGGTAACTTGGTTTTAGAGGCAAGTTAGGCTAATAAGATAAGCCCTAGAGGGCCTAGTTAGTAACTAGGCTAAGCATGTAATTAGCCCTACTGCCCTAATAAGTAGAGTATTTATATAATTTCTTAAGTAGCCTTAAACTTTTTTAAAAAGAAAAGCTATTAGTACTATTAAGTAAATAATAATAAGGGCTATATTATAAGTATCTTTTAATATAAAAAATAATAAATAAAGTAAATCTTAAAATAATATTTCTTATATAATCTCTTACTTAATTATATATATATAATAAATAATAAAAAGATACCTTTTTTTTAAAGTATAATATTAACTTATATAAAAAAGATTTTACTTTTATTCTAAAGTATTATTAATAATAAAAAGAAATTAAGCTTTTAATAGCTTTTTAAGTAAATTTATAAGCTATTATAGTACTATTAAGTTAATAATTTTATAGCTTTTATTATTAACTATAATAGTACTTTAATTAATACTTTAAAATATAAATTTTTTTAATTAAAGTACTAATTATATATCTTCTATATAAATATAAATATAGTTTTTAATATCAAAAAGAAATAAAGAAAGCTAAAGGTATAATTATTAATAATATTAATAATAATAAAGGATATTTTAAAGAATAATAAGGTAGTAAATTTTAAAGATATTAATAAGAACCTTACTTTCTTTAATATATTAATAAGAAATATATTAATAGTGCTTTTAAGAGTACTTAGCTAAATTCCTTATACTTAAATAGCCTTTTTTAATTTTTTTAAAATTATAAAGTATACTAATAATTATAAGATTTTTAATATAGCTTAGTAATAGCTTTTTAAAATCTTTTTAAACTAAATAGTAATTATTAACTACTTTAAGACTTATTATATTAATAAGGCTAAAAAGATTATTACTAAATAAGTAATTTATATAATTTATAAAATTCTTAATTTTAGCTTATATATAATATTTTTTATAAAGTATATATATTAGTAAATTAAGACTTTTTTTAATTATAAAATAAAGAATTTTTAATACTTATTAAAAGCTAATTATAAAGCTATTAATAATATAGCTTATAACTTTTATTAAAAAAAAGCTACTTAAAAAATAGCATTCTTTATAAAGTTTAATAAGTAAAAGTAATTAAAAAAACTACTTTTTTAGATTACTAAAGTAGTATTAAAGCTTTTTATAATAATTTACTAATAATTTCTTTAAATACTTTAAAGAAAAGCCTTATAAAAATACTATATAGAATTTATATACTATTACTTTATTTATATATAACTTAGCTTAATTTATATTAATAAATTAATAAATAAATTAAAAGTAAATTTTTCTTTTAAAAAAAGCAATATTTATAAAATATACTATCTTAATTATAACCTCTTTTTTAAAAACCCTTTTTTAATAATTCTTTTATTAAAGAAGATTACTATTATAAAAAATAAGCC
>JACBFG010000001.1:799310-903128 GCA_013435955.1 Diaporthe sp. HANT25 | reverse complement strand
GTATAAGGGTTACTAAAGACCTATTATTATATACTTTAACTATATTTATTTAACTATAGCTATTTTGCTAGTTAATTATAAGAGGCTTTTAGCTTTTTACTAAAATTACTTAATATTATTTTTAATAAAGAACTTTTTTAGCTATTTTTTCTCTTTCTTTTTTATTTATTTACTCTTAAGCTTTAATCTAGCTTTAATAAGGTTATTAATTTACTTAGAATAAATCTTATAGCTTTTAAGTATAATTATAAGTACTTTAATTTTTTCTAAAAGTATTAGATTACTATTTAGGTACTTCTTTATAAGTATATCCNTAAACTTACTTATTAAAATTAAGATTTATTTTTATAGCTATAATACTATTAGCTTATTAAATCTATATACTTTTTAAGATACTAGAGTATAGCTATCTTACTAAGTTAGGCAATAAATACATATACTAGTTATATTATCTTATAGTTTTAGTCTTATAATAGTAACAGGCTAATTAATTATTTTTATGTAGTCTTAATAAGCAATAGATTGTAGTCTAAGAGATAGCATCTTTATATTTATTCATTTTAGGCAATTTGTGCTTAAAGGCCTAAGTTACATAGTGAAGGCATCTTAATAGTATTAAGCTAGGTTGTATATTGCTCTTAGTAACTAACTAAGAAGAGCTAGTAGTTAGAGATTATGTTGGCCTAGATGGCTTTAGCCTTATTAGCTTTATCCCTAATAGCTTAATAGATTATTAATAGCACTAGCATAAATAGGTATAGGCTAACACTAGTAATTAGTATAAAATAGTAGCTTCTTATATAATGCTAGTTTATAGAAGTAGATTAAATAGTTACTATTTAAAGCCTTATATAGCAAATTTAATTATAACTACCTATAGTATATATTATCTCTTATTCCTTTAGAACTACTATTATTATTTTAGCTTAATAAAGGAACTTAAAGAATATAAATAGTCTATAATAAATAAACTTTACTTTTAAGTATAATAATACTACTCTTTAGTTCCTTAATAATAATAATACTTATAGTAATAATACCTAATAAACTACTATTTACTAAAACTAGTAGTTAATAAGAAAATTAATAAAATAAAATTAGCTTTAAAAGCATTAATATTAAATAAATATAGTAATATTTATAAACTAGGCATTATTAATAGCTTTATACTTAAATAAAATACTAATAGCTAAAAAATAATATATAAGAGCTATAAAAACTATTAACTAGTTACTATAAGTAGATTTAATATATAAGAATCTTATTAGTAATAATAATAATAAAAAGAAGATTCTTAATAAAATTATAGCCTATATAAACTAAATAGCTATATAATTACTAATAATTTAAATAATTTATATATTAAAAAGTATCTAAATAGTTATATTACTATAAAGATAGTAAGACTATAGCTATAAAGTTAATATAATATTATTATATAGTAAATTTAGCCCCTCCTAGGTATAAGGGTTACTAAAGACCTATTATTATGTACTTTAATTATATTTATTTAACTATAGCTATTCTGCTAGCTAATTATAAGAGGCTCTTAGCTTTCTACTAAAGTTACTTAAAAGGCATTCCCCTAGCTTTAAACTATTTTATTATATTTTTAAATTCCTTTAATAATATCCTACTATAGATTCTTAATTTAATACCCTTCTAAATTTCAACTTCTTTAAAGTAAATCTTATAGTTTCTAAGTATAGTTATAAATATACTAATTACATTAAGTAGTATAGGCTTTAAGCTATTAAAAGGTAGTGCTACTAATATTTATTAAAATACCTATAAATTGTAGTCAGTATCCATTTCTATAGCTACAATACTATCAGCTTATCAGATCTATATGCTTTTAGAGATACTAGAGCATAGCTGTCTTACTAGGGCAATAAATACATATACTAGTTATATTGTCTTAGAAGTAGTTTTAGTCTCACAATAGCAATAGGCCAATTAATTGTTTTTATATAGTCTTAATAAGTAATAGATTGTTTAAGAGATAGCATCTTTATATTTGTCCATTTTAGGCAATTTGAAGGCCTAAGTTACATAGTAAAGGCATCTTGACAGTATTAAGCTAGAGATTACATTGGCCTAAATGGCTTTAGCCTTATTAGCTTTGTCCCTAATGGCTTAACAGATTGTCAATAGTACTAGCACAAATAGTATTAGAGACTAGGTATAGCCTAATACTAGTAATTTTAGTACAGAATAGCAGCTTCTTATATAATGCTAGTTTATAAAAGATTAAATAGTTACTATCTAAAGCCTTATATAGCAAATTTGACTATAACTACTTATAGTATATATTGTCTCTTATCCCTCTAGGACTACCATTATTGTTCTGGCTTAGTAGAGGAACTCAAAGAATACAAATAGTCTAATATAGTAAATTTAGTATGCAGCCTTTGTAATTATACTAGGTATAGGGATTTAGGGGTATACCCTCTGTTTTTAGGGGTGCGAATCTCCACATTCAGTTTAAAAGGTCTCAGGGGCTGCCTGGGCGCTCACCTACCTAGACTCTGCAACCCAAAATTGAAAACTTCCACCACATTTTACAAACTTGCGCGATTGAAGATTGCCAGTTGATTACTCCCACACCCGCAATTTCGGCCCTCCATCTCGTACAAAGAGAAGACCAGTAGCCAGGGCACACCCTCGACCCGCCAGGACCACAACGGGGTTTCAGTCCAGCGCATCCCCATCTCCAGATCTCATCCAGTGTGTCCGTCGCCATTCTCTTCACACCGAAGACCAGTCGCAGACCGATCCTGCAAGTATCTCAGACCAAGACACAATCTTCGCCCTCACTGAGCCACCAGCGACATGGCATCTGCGGACACACGATATTCTGACAACGACACGGGCCCATTCACGAGCCAGATGCACGAGCTGCTCTACGGCGGTCCCGGCCCGCAGGAGGTCGACGTCGACATGCGCGACCGCGACGTTATGTTCAATGTCCAAGTCAACAGCAAGACCATTCGCCTGCTACACCTGCAGAACGTACGTGCAGATACAGTCGTCGCAGCGCGCAGCGCTATCGACACCTTCCTTGGCGAGCTCAAATCAATCGACGACCGCGAAGAGGTGAATCCCGAAAGGACCGCACACACGATGCTCGAGGACTTCGACGAGGTTCACTTAGACCTGCGTGACTATCTCGAGGAGCGCGCCGAAGAGCTTGGCCTCCGTTTCAAATGGCAGCGCGGCGGGTTCCCGCGGGACACGTTCCGCCACGCCCGCTCGCAACCAAAATATCACGTACGCTTCTACGAGAACGGGAGCGTGGAACGAACCACGGGATCAAGGGGTGTGCCATATCCTATTCCACGTGGTCCCAAGGATGAAAATAGTTCTGGCAACGTGGGAACTTGAGGCGGGATTCTCTCTGGGGCGCATGAGGAGACAATTGCCATGCCACTCCTCGGCTGACTCCTTCGAGCAGACAATTATCAGAAAACCCGGAATTTAGACAGAAGAAACTAGAGACAATAGAATATGAAGAAGTCGTGGAGATAGTTTGCTTTACTGAATGCAATACCTTTTCGGTTATGAGTTCCTACTCACACCAAGGGCCCAAAAACAAAGAGCTCTAGCTAGCCGTGTCGTCTCAATCACACTGAGATGTTGATTCCCTTCCCCAGTAGTCTTAACGCAAGGAGCATGAGAACCTTTCGTGTCCAAGCCCCACATGACATATGGAAGATATCAATTAAAAAAACAATCTCCATTCAGTCTATGTGCTAGAGAAGCAGCACCCACTCCATCTTTCGAGCTGGTGGCGAGTTCTATACCTGTACTGCGTCAAATATCGCCCTAACTCTTCGCATGTATTGGATACTTGATGGGAGGTGGGGTAGGGAATAGGGAGGTCACTCCGGATACTGCTATTGACGGCAGCGGACTCATATCGCGGCTCTATCAGAGGAGGCAGGTTGTGGTCTTCAATCCCCCACATCACCAAAGCATGACCACCTTCCAGCAGACACCATCTTCTGTAGTTCTAGCAGCTCATGTTCATTTGTTCATATCGAATCGTTTCCCCTTGACGCTTGGTGATGAAGAATGTGGCTGATTCCAAGTCACCGGCCGGTCTTGGGGCCTGGCCTGTCTCGAGCTTCCTGAAAACGCCACGGGAAAGTTTGGCCTAATCCAGGGCTAGACATAGATGGGTTAGTTTTAGCTGCATGAGCTGATGAAGATGAAAGATTGACAAAATTCACAGGTGAATGAGAGTGAATACGGATATTTACAGTACAAGAAATAGATGGTACATGGGTACATGTAAGCATTATACTTGGTCATGGGCTGAGTACCCGTAGTTGACATATATACTCTGACAACCATATCCTGCAGCAGGGGACTAATTTTGACGGACAAATATACAACAAATAAAGGTATTTAAAACAACATTGTTGTTAGCTACTATATCCAAAGACACCATTAGGGATAGGGTCAGTCTGACGGAGTGCATATGCAGGCACCGAACCTGGTTTAGCCTAGGGACCCGAGCCAACAAACAACAACATCAACGACAGCTGTTAAGTCTGCAACGCGCACAATCAATTCATTGAAGCTTCAAAGCCTCGACGCGACGACTTGGATACTATAGGCTTCCAATGTTGCTGTCATGTCTTCTAGGACGCTGCGCCAATGGGCGCTGAGAACCACCAAACGCGGCTCGCGTTCATGGACCATGGCACCTCCGGGGCAGACGAACTTGTCTGTTAGCTTCACCTTGGCCTCAAATCCCTCATCGATGGAACGCATTGGAGCCAATAACCGTCAGATACGTGAGTTTAATGTCCAGCTGTTGATTTCCACATTTAATCAGATCGAATAACCAAGTCTCCACCAAGGTCTCTTCCATCATACACCCGCTCGCAGGTTGTTCGAGTCCCCAGATGCCATCGTTGCAGCATGTCTCGGATTAGCGGGCGGCGTAGCACTGACGAGACTCTTCCCTGCGTCCTTTGCCCAGAAGGCCGCTCCTGTTAGCCATCATTCCGCCCCGATTCGCAGCCACCCATTCTCGTGGCCGTTTGGCGCCGATCAAAAGACGCGCGATGACGTCGAAACAATCATATCGGCAGGCTTCAAAATGGCCAGCAAGGAGCCGCCATCGCGTCGGAACCAAAGCTACAGACAGGCCAGCTTCCAGGTCCCACACGAGATGGCCAGGCTCAACGCCGACGCCCCGCGGTTCAGGGTCGAAGCCGTGAGCCCAATGCCGCCCCTCAACAAGACGTTTCGTGAGATGAGAGAGATGGGAGCGCCCGCACCTGCCCCCTTCGACCCGGAGAAAGAATCGCGTGTGTTTTTGTACTTTCCCAACGACGCGATGCGGGCTACCGCCGCCTTCGTGGCCATCAACACTGAATTTCGGCCCGTGGAGGAACGAGTCCCGGATGGCAGAGTCGCAGTTACGACAAACGAGTACCATCTTCGCTTGAACATGGCCGCCGCAAACATCTGGATTTGCCAGACTATAAATTGGCGCCGCCATCATCCCCATGTCCTTGATCTCATCGAGTCAGGACCGCTGCCGGTTATCATGACCTTCCGCGAGTGGGCCTGCGAACATCTCTGGGATACCACCACAGAGAATTTCTTGAACTTGGACAAAGACAGGGAGCTGATGAAGTTGACTATGCTCACTCATTAGGTCACGGCTGGTGAGGATGTATGTTAAGGCCCAAAGGCGGGTAATTTGGGGGCAATCATTTTAGCACCAGAGCGGAAGATCACGTTGTTTGACTGATGCTCCATCGCGGGATATCACGCAACTAATACCGAGCAGAGTGAACTCAGAGCCAGAGGGTCTGTGCCTCTCTCTTTCTGGACATACAGAAAACACTATTTTGGACGTACAACACACATCTCAGCTCATTGATCCCTTGTCGGCTGTCTGTGCGTCTTGAATACTTACTATATCGTGCACCTGAGATTCTATTGGCCAATGCACCTCACCAAAATCCTGCTCAGCCCCTGGATTCTGTATGATTCTGCTCTTGAGGTAGTTCTTCAAACACCGAATTTCTTTTATTGGTCAATTGTGCCCATGCGGACGCATACTTCCACAAAATCCACAAAATCGCGGAAAGAGCTGGATCTCTGAAACTCGTGAGATGACTTTACGATCTATACTATATACATTGATTGGCCCCAGTCATCTCGAGGACTCAAGTTGAAGGCTTTGTTATGATGACAAAGTCATCAGATTCCCCAGATTCTGTCCTCTCCCCCTCCCTCATACCTGACTCCTCCCCTGCCACTGTAAGCCCCAGATCAACAGTGGACCCAACTCCGGGCGAGGGTTCTGGGCCTTCTATGGGAAGCGATGCCCCGTAGCCCGGCAGGTCAAAGTTGGATATCCAGTCCTCTGCGCCTTCTATGTCATCAAGTGGATTCCAAAAGGCGTGGTCCGCCGCAGACAATCCGCCTTCGATACCGGTTGTAAAGTCAAGGGGATCGTAGTCAGCATAGTACAGATCTGGAAAATCTGCAGTTGGCCATTCGTTGGGCTCAGGTACGAGAGCTATGCCGCCATTATTTAGTTCATGTGGCGGCGGCTGGTCGTCCTCGTCTACTTTTCGCTCTTCTAGTTCATAGTCGGCGAAAGGGCGTGCTTCGACAGAGTCCAATTGGGGCTCCACATCGTCTGGCAACTCTTGCACGGTTGCTGAGGTCGCACCTTCAGAGGCTTTCTGAGTTGAAGGCCCCGCTGTGGACGAGTCGCTAGTTCCGCCCAATCTTGTCTCAGCCGAGGGGTCAAAGGATGTTGTTTCTTCGTTGGTGGATTGGGTAGATGCTGCCCCAGCCTCCCGAGAAGGGGTCGCGATGGTGGAAGCCTGACCAGCCCCACCATGTTCTGTACCAGCCCATCTCCAGTATAACTGCTCGAGGCCATGCACGAGATCGGGGCGGAAGATAGCTTCCAGCCCAGGTGTCCAATTTGGATTCTCTCGAACCCGCTTTAAGAGTATTTCTTGCGCGGTGGGCCCATTGATAAAGTCTCTGAAATCGAGCAAGTCCTCTGAAAATGCGGAGTCATTGTATGGCGATGGTGGTCTGGGATGGCCAGGGAACAGGAACTCGAAGATCCGATACCATTGATCTTCTTCACTGAAGTTCCGTGGCCCCCGCTGGTGTAGCCAATCTCTTTGTTCTGACGTGATGCCATCTGGTGCTTCAACGTTCTCGATGGGCTCGCAGTTCCTCTCTCTGCTGTGGCTGTCGCGCAACTGCACGTTTTCGAAAGACTGCTGGCATATCGGACAGTAGATGGGAATAGCGTGTTTCCGGTAGAGATGAGCCTTCATGTAGCTGATCTTGGTGAAGCCAAAACCACGACAGTCCCAGTGGCGTCGATAGTCTTTCTTCAAGTATGGACAGGCGAGTGATTTGTCAAGTGGCATGAGCTTGCGGGATCTCTTTTCCGTGATGCGGACTTTGTTAGGTCTGGCATCAGCATTTTCGATGTCGGTCTTATCAACTCTCTTCCGCTTCGACTCCGAATTCTGATGTCCGTTTGAGCGCACAGCAGATGGGGACGGTGGCGCGCAGCCCTTGTCCCCGCCACCACCATTACAACATCTGCCTCCAACCCACTCTTGGAAGAGATCATGGAGGGGGCCTTTGAATGCCTCCAGAAGAGTATCGCACTCAATTCTGGACTCTCCTCCCAGTATTCCCAAGCTTCTGAGGTCGGGGTTGGATCGCCTGATGACCGCTGCTCCTCATTATCTTGTTCGGAACACGAATGATTTTCGACAAGTGCCGTTAGACCACTCGCCTTTTCGTTATTATCTGGCATTGGGGCATCAGGTATGTTCCTCTTGAGACATTTTGGCTCTGTGAGAGACAGGTCCTGCAGTAAGTCAAGTTTTCCAGGTGTAATTACTGCAGTAATAGAATATGAGAGCCGATCGTCATTCTCAATGTCGGGATTGAAGTCCGAGGCCAGTGTCAGAATGTCACTCGCATGTGTTGTAGTTGTTGTGCGACCCTTCGTCCCATTACCGGCAAATATCTCTGGTGATGGAGCGCCCATCGGTATGGGCGGCACCAAAGTCGACTTTCCATCTATCGGCCTATGCCGCTCGATGAAACATGCCTCACACCGTCTATGAAACCAGCAGGATATACACTGAGGCGTGGTGGCTGTATTCATAATCCCATGGCCGCATCGACACTATGTCACGTATAATCAGCACCGACTTCTGGACAAGCTTGTAACTAGTAAGTACATGTCGCTCGGCCACAGAATAATTTGCAACCTTGATTGGGTGATCAAGCATGCCTCTAATGGAATGTAACTGCATGCCTCTAATGGAATGTAACTTACACATGACCAGACGTAGATATAGGGGCTGATCTTCATTATTGCTTCTTGCGGAAGCATTGTGACAAATGCCAAGGTGATGATGTCTCTGGACGCTGACGTGAAGTATAGTCCACCATCGCGGTGAAGATGAATGTCGAAGAGTTACGGGAGGCAATTCGAGTTCAAAGGCAGCAAATATATGGAATATGGGGGTCATTTATCAATTACTCTTATGAAGAATACAATATATCTGTGAGCAAAAATGTGCTTGAAGATCTTGAGCATCTTCGAAATCCCTTGCCCATGTGGTCTGAATGCTGTCCCGCTGCATCGCCCACCACGGGCGCGTGGGTTTACGTGTGGACGGATTTGTGCTCTCAGCTCTCATTGCAAGGTCGGCCGGGCTTGGGTCCTGGCCCTCTGCATTAGCTCTTATTGTCATCACGAGCTTCGATTGGTCCAGAACCTCAAGTAAACGGAAGGTGACCCCTCACGAGGTCCGAGGTGGTGTTGTGTAACAGTAGTGGGGCAATACAGATCTGGATCGAGACTCAAGAGTCCCCGCGCTCGGGGTTTCTGAGCGCAATGCGTATGTGGTAAGACGTATCCGGATTAAGATCATGACTGTTGACAACCTTGTGGATATCCTGTCTTTCTTGCCAGTCACATGACTTCAGTCAATCATAATATCGCAGGCACTTGGACTGTTGGACGCGGGCTAGGAGCCAAGTCGAGGCAGCGAAGTTGAGTAACACGTTCGTGTAATTCTTTTATCTCGACCTAACTGGAGATTTTCAAGCCATCCCACAAAAGAACGCTCAATTGTAATGCCTGTGGTGCGGTCCGCGCTTCCGCTTTCGTGATCGGCTATGTCAGACGTGCGCGATCCACGCAGCTGATAGGGACCCCAAGACCCATAGAATGTTATATATGCTGACCATCGGCGTCGCTTGCGACAGATGTGCCAGTTACATGATGAGGAGCAGCGCTGCCGTGATATTCAGAGCCAGACCGACGCCCAGCACCCCTCTCGACCCAATAAATACAACGGTGCTATGAGCTCCGCCTTGAAGGCCAACAGCAAGGAGGATTATGAGAGCACTGAATACCAGGGCATTTCGACGTCCAAAGCGGTCGCACCAGAAGGCGCAGAATGGGAGAGAAACCACCTGGCCAACATTCTGGGTGGCATTGAGATTTTTGACAGTTAGCACACTACTATCACCCAAGAATGTGCGTCCTGTTTCTCCCTTTCATTCTGTCTGGCAACATCTTCGTTTGAGAAGCAACCGTTGGGTCCAATTTCTGATCAGCCCATGACCAGGTGAACATCTTCAAGATTATGGTTCTCCCATTCGTCCTTGCCGACAACACCCGAGGCTCTTCGATATGCAACTCCATCGATCCACTCGACCCAAAGAACACCAAAGACATCTTTAAAGACGTAACGCTCTATGTCTTCATCCTCTTCGCCGTAGGGTCGCCAGCTATTCCCTTCAGACATCATTTCCCGTCTGCGGCAGATTGCAACGATCTCGACCTCGCAGGTGCTGCCAGAATTAGCTTCTGGGAATCGTAAGATGTCGTCAGCCTCCTGGATAAACAGTCGTCCGCAGTATTCATCATTTCCATTCAATAGCCCAACAGTAGCAAGATGGTAACGCCCCCTTAGTTGACTGTCTGAGAAGTGGTTTATGGGGAACTGCGTGGCGGTGAACCACCCGCGCTTAGTGTGGCAGGAGATATATGGTGTCTGCGACGATGGGCCAGGGAATTGTGATTCTTGCTCATGGGTGGCGATCGGCACTGGTAACCAGAAGTACTCGCCATCCAATGCGGCGTGTTTGTAGACGTACTCTCCGAGGCCTTGGGGTGGGCGATCGTAGCCTCTATCGCGCCAGTCGGGGCCGAGGACCCCTTCGGGTTTCTCCCTTGTCCAGCCTGGAGGGAGCTCGCAATTAGTGTCGCTGAATTTGTCACGAAAGCGAAACCAGTGCGATTGTATGGGTCGCTTCTCAACAGCCTCCGGAGTCTCGTGAGTGAACCATTGGGTAATGGGAATCGTCCAAGATCCCTGGTATACGTAGTCACGGACTTTGAACGTTTCTTCGTCCAAGACGCACAGATTATCTCCATGGGTCTGCCATCCGACCCATGACCATGAAGGCAACCGCGACGCCAGGGCGAGAAGTTTTGTGCTCCTGTAGTCCTGGCGTTTTCTCATTCCTGCAAAATGTTTACTTGATAAATGCCACATCAGCGCAGAATCGAAGGCGGTTTCCGGCAGCCCAAATAGAAATCCTCCCTCGAAAGTACGGCTGAAAAGGGAGAGGAGGCCGCTTATTCCAGATGGAGCATCTTCAGGGAACGTGAGATGTCGGGCGTTGTATTGGGCCAATATCACGTTCAGAGCTTTAAAGTCGGGTCTCCCAGTAAGCAAGGTGGAAAGATCAACATCCACAGCCAGCTTCTCAGTCTTCTCCGCGCAGGTGCTCACTGGCGTTATGAGTTCCTCCCTCCAGTCAGCGCATGAGCAATGCCAATGTATCTGACCATCTGCGAATATGAGACGTCGTTGCGAGAGAAAGAATTCCTGGAAGGTCCAGCCGCGATCGAAGTACGGCGAAGCACCGCTCTCAAAGATCGAGTGGTGGAGGAAAATGACTTTTTCGCTCTCAAATACAGGTGTCGCTTTCTGATCGAACCGTCGTGGAGGTGAAATCCCCTTGAGACCCAAAATGCCGTCGGCTGCGTCGCCATCGGAGACTACTATTGTGAGCTTTGCCGTAGCATAGATGGCCCCCATCAACCTGAGCTGCGTGGTGAGGTGTGTTTCGTCGTCCTGGACTATACAAACTGCATCCACCCAGAGATAGCGCTCGTCGATGGCTTGTGTCAACTCTATCGCATGCTGGAGGATTGGATCAATAGAATTGCCGAACCGTGACCGTTGCGAAAATGCTCCTGGTTCCTGAAGGTCCTTCAGCAGGTGACGAGTCGTGCGAAAGCCAGCCGAAACACCCCATCTGTAACTCAACGCCACGTACTCCGTGATGTGAGCACCGGGTATGATGCATTTTTCTGCTGTGTCAATGACCCAGGCCGGTGAGACAGTGCTGACCTTGAGCGGATTATGACATTTATCCTTGTGCAGTGCAAAACACTCTCTTTTCCATCGCCTGGCCAACTCCAAGTCCACCCATTCCGGGTCAAGAACTCTCCCAAAGCCAGGTGTCTGAGACTCATCGCATGATTTAGCCATCACCGGTTCCCAAAATAACCGCTCACAATTGGGTGTGGCCGGTGAGTCGGTTAGAACCACAAGAATTAATGGGTGTTGACCGCCACCATCTGAGTACGAGACGAACGAGAGTTCAACGTGGGAGACTCCGGAGCTTGGCTTTCGGTCTCGTCCGTTCCTTTGGTCTTCCTGACTGTTACCATTCTCACTGCAATCTTCTTCTCTCGCAGAGCTTTCGCCAATTCTAGTGTGCCCGGGGTTGTCACCGCCGTCGGTTGTCGTGTCATCGTCCTGCGTCTCGCAATACTCGGAAAGTTGCTGGATAATATCTTTTCGAAGCATTTGAAATAAAGAACCATGGCCCAGACATGAAGTTTCGAAACACGTCTCGAGTGATCCTTGAACTTGTCGACGGAAAATTGTGCGGCCTGTCAACATTCCTCGCAGATCTTCGCACACTGCGCAGACATCCCCTGGTAGCATTTCGAGGTTTGTAGACCGGTCAGGAGGATCCATCTGTTTGAGTATCCGCGGTACTAGCGAGGAGGGACAAGGGCATGAATAGATTAAGTCGGCGTTTCCAACGGCCCGACACGAATTTGTCGTACACCACTTTATCTTCCTCCAAAAGCGGCCGGTCCTCTCGATGTGTTGCGCGCATGAGTATTAACACCAATATGTACCAAATGGACAAGAGAAAAGCTGTAGAGGACAAGACAGCATAAAGAGCATAAGTCACAGGAAAAGAGCAATAAGGGAAAAGGAGGCTCTGAATCCTCTGAATCTATCTCCGGGGGCCACCTATTTATAGACGTGATTCGACGCTATCATAGACCCACTTTTCTCTTAACAGACCCCCTCTTCTTGCGAAAAGAACCCTACACAAAAAGAGGGCCCACAAACACAAGTGAGATCTTCAGAAAAGGTGGGAGCGTTAAGACCCAAAATCGCAAGCTTCCAAATGCAGCTATTCAGCCGCCAGATCCACCCCTTTCAAGGGGGCTTCGCGTGCTCGTTTCCAATACTTAAGTGAATAGTTTTAGTTTATAGCACTACTAGACTGTAATTATGTTACTACTCTATCTATATAGCTATTATAAGGCTATGATAGTATTTTTTACCTACCATTCCTAGTACCATTCTTTTTTCTACGATACTAGATCTTGACGTTTTTACTACTGTGTGAAAGGATTCTATACCGCTCAGTATGTATGGATCTAAAATGAAACCACCTTAAATTATGAATAGGTCATAAAGAAAGTGGTGTAACGGTACTTGAGGCCTATTAATGTGGCCGGTTCTGGGTGCGTTGTTCTACAGTAGCCTAGCCATCGAATAATACACCCGAAACTCTCTCACCACTCTTCAAATTGTAATTTTTCAACCCTCCCACCTCCGCCCGGGAAGTTGTGGATAGTCCATTTGGAGTCGCATTGACACCGTCCCAGAGTGATCCCAGGAAAGCTTTGGCAAATTAGTTTCTTGTCTCGATGCTCACTATACTTTACGCGGAGAGGTCTGTAAATCATTTTTACAGCTAATCAAATACAGGATATGGTAGAAATTACTATCTTCAGACAAAGTATGGAGCATTGTTTCCATTGAATATCTGTAGGGGATTTCACGTGACTAGATGCCGCTGGCCCAACGCAATGGATCAAACAAAGGAGCAACACGACCAGCTTGAAAGGGAGGCGCGCAGCTCGGAAGACGAATGCGGATTTGAGGATTCGAGTCGTGCCCACCTTAACAGCTATTGGCTGCTGAACTCCCTCATGGCGGCACAAACTTGTGCCCACAGATATTTTACGAGACATTTTGCAAGCAACTAAGTTTTCAGGTTTGCAAGAGGGTCAGCTGATCCGACACAGTTTGACTTTGAAAACAAATCGTGAGAAACAGAAGCGAATGGACCTCCTCAATATGCCCAACCTGGGCTTGCAAGTCCGCCGTGCAGCGGTGATGGGGTCAATGCTGGCAGGTAAGCCGCCCACTCCCATCCTTTCCACGCGCAAGTCGATGTCTGTTGACCTGAATTTCTACCTCAGGTGCCATGCTGTTGATTTCAGATACCATAGCCCACGAGATGTTGATCTGCGAGGATAGAGCGAACCTGATCCTGCAGACCTGGGACCGAGTTTACGGCAGGGGGTTCCCCTGGATGTCGATTTTGAGGGTTGGGGCAGCTTTCTTGTACGCATACGGCGGATGGCACTCGCCTCTCAACCGAATGGGATTGAACGTTGCGGCTGTGCTCACGGTGATCGGGGACCCGGCCGCCCATTTTACCATGAACGTAGTAACGGCCAAATTGTATGAATGGAAAGAGGAGAGCGATTATTATGACTATATCGACTCATTCAATCGAGCTGACGCTACTCGAGAACTGATCTTCTGGTGGAACGCATTATATGTATGGCGGTCGGTGGAGGTTTTGTTCGGGGTCTGGCTGGGAATGAGCAACATGCCGGAAGACGACGGAGAGGTGGACCAAGACATTGTGCAAGCATGATGAATTTGTACAAAGTTTGTGATGCAGATTAACAATGGAACAACGGCCCGTGTTTCGAGACGAACCAGTTAATGTTATTGAGTCATCTAGTTTTCACGTCCGCAGTGAGAGCGTGCCCGTACTCGATACTGATTGCGGCCTTCGATTACGGTGGNNNNTCAATTTTTTGCACGTTTTGGTCGAAATATCTTTTTTTTTATAAAAAAAAAAAAAAACCAAAAAAAAAAGAGTTCCGCAATGACTGTGATCTCAAGAACAGGTGCCAAAAAGATTCAAATCGAAGGCCGTGGTTGAAGAATACATCCCTAAATTAGTCTCGTTGCAGTGGTTTGTGGCCAGCTTTCTGGTGGAGCGAATCCTTGCATGACGTAGAGTCAGTTCAACGTCACCTCTCAATTTTTGGCAGATCGAAAGTCCTCATCAACCGACTTTCAAACAGGGACCCTGAACGTACCACAGCGGTCAAAGAATTTCTGCTTCTTGCCAAGATCTACAAGCTCTTGATGCAGAGCAGGTCCATCATCCGTCTCACCCGCTCTGTAACCACATACTCGCGATTCGCCACCATGTCTGCAGGCCAGCAAACACCGCAGCGAGACATCACCATCATAGGCGGCGGTATAATCGGCTGCTCTACGGCATACTTCCTGACGCGCCACCCATCATATTCGCCCACGACTCACCGGATCACCCTCCTGGAGGCCGCATCCACCAACAGCGGCGGGCGCACTGAGGACAGCATCACCGATCCCGGCACCCTCGCGGATCCGGCCACGGCGCAGAAGCTCAACCCCGCACACAACGGCATCGCGGGTGGGTCAAGCGGCAAGGCCGGCGGCTTGCTGGCGAAGTGGGCCTTCCCGTCGAACATCGTGCCGCTGAGTTTTAGGCTGCACGATGAGCTTGCCAAGGAACACGATGGCGCCGCGCGATGGGGCTACCGGAGGTGCTACGCCAGCCAGGTCGAGTGCAAGGCGCGGATGCCGGGCGGACTGGGAGGAAAGGATTCCTTTGAGACGGGCCCCGATGCTGGGAACACCGAGGGGGTGACGAGGGGACTCCACAAGGACCACAGAAAGACGATCAGCAAGCTCAAGAAGCTCGGCGCGCCTGAGGACTTGGACTGGGTCGACACGGAGCATTCGCTGGTGGCTTACGACGGCATGGGCACGCCCGATGACACGGCGCAGGTCCATCCGGAGCTTTTCACGCGGAGCATGGCGCAGCTTGCCGAGGAGAAGGGCGTCAAGATTATTACAGGAGCTAGGGTCACGGAAATCACGAAGGGCAGCAATGGCGACGTGCAGAGCGTCACTTATACCAAGGACGGGAAGGATGAACATCTCCCAACAACCGACTGCGTCGTCGCCGCTGGTCCATGGACCTCGCGGCTCCTCCCTAACGTGCCCGTCACATCATCCCGCGCCCACTCGATAGTAATCAAGACACCCAAGCCCGTCTCGCCCTACGCACTCTTCACCTCCATCGCACTCCCCGCCGGATTCCCCTCGCCATCTCAACAGAAGCCCATCAAGCGGTCCCAGACCGTCGAACCGGAGATCTACGCCCGTCCAGATGGCACAGCCTACGCGTGTGGACCGACCGACTCCAACGTGCCACTGCCCCTGACGACCGCCGAGGTTGAGGTCGACAAGGCGCGCTGCGAAGACATCGCCGCCCAGGTTGGCGCCGTCAGCGACGAGCTTGGGGTAGACGGCGACATCCTCGCGCGTCAGGCGTGTTACCTCCCACAGGGCGGACCGTTCATCGGGCCCGTGCCGGGGCACAAGGGGGTGATTGTGGCGGCTGGCCATACTTGTTGGGGCATACAGAACGCGCCGGGCACGGGGAAGCTTGTGAGCGAGCTTGTATTTGATGGGAAGGCCGTCAGTGCCCGACTAGGTGGTTGCGATCCTTCGCGGGTTCTCTAAGCATGTGGCTGCGCCTTGAAATCAGGTCCGGAATCTCTATAGCCAGGGCGTAAGACCACGTGGTAGTCTACTCCATGCTCAGATATCAATAGTCAACCTGTCCCGACCATGTTAAGATGAATCTGATAATGGAACGCAAAGCAAACTTGCTGGAGTCTGTTTGCTGTAACAACAAAGCAAGTAGAATCGCCTGAAGAATATTCATCCTCGAGGAGTATTTTGCACATCCTAAGTCGACAATGCTTTTGTCATGACAGAAGCAAGACCAGTCATCCACGTGCCCAAACATACAGAAGCATATTGTTACACGGCCAGAAATGGATCAGCGCCACGATACATTTTTCAGTGGAAAATCAATTCAAAAGGTGATACTCAATTATGCTGCAACGTGCTTCAATCTGTTCCGCCCAGTCTGAGCCCGCGTGCTTAAGCTCTTGGATCGTCTACGAGTAGGTGCTGGTGTACACGACCCGAATAGACCGAGTTCTCACTCAATAAGCATCTTTGATAACGCCACAAATGCCCCCGCCAACGCACAAGCTGTCAGCAATGTCCGACAAAAAGAAATCTCACCAGCCACGCACTTCCGGACCTGTTACATTCGCCAGGCTTATCCGGAAGATTGCAGGCGCCCTGGCGTGCATATCGGTGCGCCAACACCCATCTGCTTCGGGCCCTAGTGCAGCCCCAATGCTGTCGTAGCACGCAGCTGAGCCAGGCGCGAATGTACTTTTTCAGCGCCGCCCTTCTGACCACCCAACATGCGCCAAGCCTGCATGTCTGATACTGTGTAACAGAACACGTGGAAACGCAGCAAACCCGAGGGTGCCCTTCCAAGCGGCTGGAAGCATTGGGGAAGGGAAAAGACCCAGTGATCCTCCCGTGGATGACAAGACAACTCAACTCCGCCCATCTGTATCTGTTACATAACATGACCCAAACTAGCTGGACGCTGTGGTTGACCGATGGTCCTTTAAGTCATGTCTGGGACTGTTCCCGAAGTTCAGCCTTGCCAGAGTTGCGGCGTCACTGAAGAGAAGAGGTTCACCTGCATTCAGGTAAGGTCCCGTGCCTCATTGTTACCTATTTGAGCATCGGATGCTGATTATTCGCAGTGCAACAACCTCGCCTTCTGTGAGACATGTTGGCCAAAATGGGTTCTGCATGCCCCAGGGGCCGTCGGATGGTAAGTTTATTACAATCGCAGACTCGTCTCTCCACATTGAAGAAGCCTGATGCTGAACTGTGAACAGGAATGGGAAGCCGCATGAGAAGGCAGACCCAGCCGTAGTTCACACGCTCCGTCAGATCCTCGAACCAACACGGACCGAGGCCGAGCATGCCTTTGAGCTGCTGGAGGATGAGGACACCACCTGGTTCGGCTTCGGCCGTGACTCCTCGGGCCAGTCCATGTTCTACGACTATGGCCGCTTCGCTGCGATCATGTCCGAACTCGTGGCCAATGGTTCGTCGGATATCTATCCGCAACTTGTGTCGGTGATTGGGGAGACCGGTGAGCATATGGCACCAGGGAACAAAGAGAATTTCATGAACGTGCTCAATATCTGACGTTCCTACAGGGGCGGGAAAGAGCACCCTAATCAAGATGCTCATCGACCGCCAGGCCTCAGGCTCCGCGGATGGGTCGAGGTACTACTCCCCAGTGACATCGTCCAACCAAGACCGCACCGCAACCACAGGCGACGTACACATCTACGCGGATCCCTCAAGCGCTTTCAGCACAACACCGCTCATGTTCGTGGACTGCGAGGGTCTCAACGGCGGTGAAGCCATGCCAAAGCAGCTGAGGCACCACCAAACCCAGGATCAACGGCCAGCTACGCGCCCGTCAAACTCAGCAGCCCCTCCACCCTACCAACCAACAGCGTTTGGCGAGGACGACCGCGGGAGGCGATACGTCCGGTCCCGCCACAGCTCAAAGAGAACCATAGCGTGGGCCAAGACCCCCCAGACTCGCAAGCGTGAGTTCGCAGTGTCACAGCTCTACCCGCGCGTGCTGTACACTTTCTCAGACGTGGTGGTCTTTGTTCTGCGCAACCCGCGCGCGTTTGAGTCGACGGTCCTGGAGAAGCTGATCCACTGGGGAGCGCGGAGCATCGACGCCTCGCTGAACCAGCCCGCACTCCCGCACGCGGTGATCGTGCTGAACGCGACCGAGAGCGGCGTCGACGACGGCGAGTGGGATGTTGGGACGGCGACGGAGAGGCTGCTTTCCGACGTTCATGGGGCGGTGCACCGCGAGCCGGCGCTCGGGGAGTACGTGCGGTCGTGGGCGCGGCGCGGGAGGATGATCAACAACACCACAGAGCTGCTGGCCTGCTACTATGCCTCCGTGAGCGTAGTGCGCGTGCCGCACAAGGGAGGCTCGTACATGCTCATGGATGAGCAGGCCGGTAAGCTAATGGAGCTAGTACGCGGGAGGTGTGCAGCCTCGCACGCCACCAAGCGGCAGTTACGCATGCTGGCGACGGCGGAGAAGCTGCAGGTCTACCTACAGGCGGCGTATGACCACTTCACCAAGAGCCTTGATGTGCCCTTCGATTTTGTGCGCGAGGCGCTTCGGAAATTCCCCATCGCTCGGAACTTCCAGGGCAATGTTCTGAGCCTGGCGCTTGCCATCAGGGACAACTCGACCCAGGAAGCTCTCAAGGAAGACGCCAAGCGGACATTCCTGACGATGGCACCCATGATAGCCTCATGCATTATGCTTGACGCTGTTCGCCAGAACCTGCTCGGGACGGCCACGAGGCTGCTGGACGACAAGTATGCCAAGCCGTGCGCGGCGGCCCTACAGACATTTGCGGACATGTATTGGCCGTGCAGCTTCTCGAATCCAGCCTTTGGGGATGCCGGAAAATGCTGCAACGTAAGGTGAGTCGAACTGTCTTGGAAACTCGCGCAATGGAGTTGCTGGTGAGCACGATCGACGGAACCCTCGAACTAATATCATCGTAGATCAGGTCACAACCCAAAAGGCCACCAAAACGCCCAAGGAAAAGTAATAGCAAACGGCAGCTACCAATCCACCCTCGACCCAGAGTCCTTCCAGCCCGAATGGATAGCCCTGATCCGCCGCAGCCTCGAGGCCATCGAGGCAGCCATGTCAAAGCTCAGCCAGGCCCTTCCGGCCAAGACAGAGCTGACAAGGGCGGCGCTGCTGCACCGCGAGCGCCTCAACGACTTCTACCGCATCCTGGGCGCCGGCGGCGCCACCGCGTTCGTCAGCCACTCGGCCTGCCTTTCGTGCCTGCGCGAGCTGCCCGAGTGTGCCCTGCCGTGCGGCCATGTGCTGTGCCTCCCATGCATGGAGCTGTACGGCACGAGGACGTCGCGGACGTGCATTGAGATCAGCCGGTGTCCGTTGCACGTCGGCGATGTCATTGCTGAACCGCCTTGGACTGTGGCCGTCAAGCCGGCGCGGGCGGGTGTGAGGGTGTTGTGTCTTGATGGCGGTGGTGTCAGGGGTATCACGCAGTTGCTCGTACTGAGGGAGATTGAGAGGGTGCTTGGGCCGGGTCTGCCGATCCAGTTGTTCTTTGACCTAATGGTTGGGACAAAGTAAGTGTTGCCCTGGTACTTGTTTAAAAGCATGAGTCCTGTAAGGCAGGTGAGTCCTTGACATCAGACTGACAATTTGGTGTTCTGTAGTACCGGCGGGATCATTGCAATCGGCCTAGGAGTGAAACGGTGGACCGTCGAGGCCACCATGGAAAAGTTCCGGGATATTTGCAAGGAGGCCTTCACGCCGCGCGAGATGCAGAAGGTGCCCCTGATCGGGGCGTTATCGAAGATGTACCACGGCAGTGTGTTCAAGACCCAGCCGCTGGAGCGGGTTTTGAAGAGGTACTTCTCAGAGACGCCCTTCTTTGGTGGCGCCCGGTCTCGCCACAACCTAAACACATCGGTCAAGGTGGCAGTGACGGCAACAACTGCGTTTCAGTCTGTTGTCTTTGCCAATTACAACCGGCCTGATCCCGCGGGAAAGGCCGCACCATACCAATTTATCCGGTCAGATGCGCCCTCGAAGGAGTTGAAGGTCTGGGAAGTGTGAGTTGAGCTCCAAGAAATCGGGCGTGCAGCATATATCAGCTGGTCCATATCTGACTTGTCTGTCCATAGTGTCCGCGCAATATCGGCCGCGCCGCCCTTTTTCAAGCCATTCGTGGCACCGGAGACGAACAGCGAGTACGTAGACGGATCCAAGTCACATGGATGCCCAGCCAAGGTGGCAAATTGCGAGACACGTTCCATCTGGTCGGATGTGGCAGATCTTCCGCCGGATATCTTGCTCTCGATTGGGACCGGCAGGGTTGAAGGCGAGAAGACTGCGTCTGATAGTCCTGCGAGACCATCGTCCCGCTCGTCCAGATCCATTGCGAGTACGGATGTGTCGTCCATCACAGGGTCCCACAGGCCAACTGTGAGCAAGAGCGCCACCATGCCTGTTGCCAGCGGACAGATCCTCCGCTCAGGACGGGGCGGTGTGGGAAATTACAAGCGCGTTGACAGCACACCGACCAATGAATCTGACAACGCCGGCCTCGTGCAGACTGGCATATTTGTGCGAGACCCAAAGACACCGCTCCTCCTCTCTTTTGGACCGCGACAAGCAGCGCAAGAAAAGGCACACGGGCAAGAACCAGCGATAAGTAAAAGCGATCAGGTATATGACCACAGGAAATGTGATCAGGCGTGGGATGAGTTCGTGCTAGGGCGAAGGGAGAGCCAGGACATCCGATACAGCCGCATATGTCCTGAATTGCTTTCTTCGCAGATACCCAGGTTCGAAGACGCGCAGAGGATGGAAGAGTTGGAGCGTAATATTGAGAGAGCACTTCAGCAGGAGGAAATGGTGAGCACGATCACGCTGACTGCGCATCAGCTGGTGGCGAGCACGTTCTTCTTTGAGACGGACCTGGGTTCGGTGAGGGAGAGTGCATCGGGATATGCTTGCACAGGTTCGTGTTCATCTGGCCTCGACCTGAGGTTGTCATGCCCATTGCTGACTGTATGACAGGTTCCATATTCTGCCGCGTCCGACAGTCCTCTCCGGAGCTCATGGCCCTCGGCTCATTGTTGAGGTCGTGCTGCATGGGCGATTTCATGCCTTACTTCCTCATCGAGGACGACATCGACAGCGAAACAAGGCAGAGGCGGCAGATCATACTGTCGGAGGCATTCCTTCTCGATATGGAGACGTCCGGATTTTTTGAGATCGAACCTTTGACCATTACCACGGCGGCCGACAAGAAGGACTCAACAACGAGTATTTCACTGTCGCTGCAGATGGCACCGTATTCGTGCGGAGCGACAACAACGGGGACGGGACTCCCTATCTCAGGCTTCCCGAGGAGATTGGTCAGCGAGAATGGAGGGAGCAAAGCGGCCAAGACAGAGATTATAGTACCAAGCACTAGTGTAGGTCAGTCGTCTGTCTTGGTGGGTGAACAACGAGGTGGAAGCGGAGGTGAGGCTTCGACGGACAGGGTCTCGGCGACGTCGGCGTCCCCAAGTCCTCTGTCAGCGGACAGTGTCAGCCCGGTGACAACGTATACCATCGCCTCGCGGAGCTCAACGGGTAGCACATCTTTCAGTGCCGTTGGGCTGGAGAAGCCCCGGCGACAAACCGGGGATTTGATCGCGGAGCTACCTGACCATGGCAGCCAGGCGGCTGAGCTGCCGTCGAACTGATAGACATCGTTGTGTGACGGGGTCGAAACAGCTGGTGCTGGGAAGCGTTCGTCTTTGTAATGCCGTGTAGGTGGAGGAATGGGCGGCATGACTCTCTTGGATATCAAGCCAAAATAGTTATCATGGGTGTTTTCAAAATGGCGAAGTTGATAGACCGAAATATCCTGTACCTGTACCTGTACCTGTATCTGCACCTGTACCTGCGCCTATCTCAATATGCCCATCCATTCACTTTATGTCCCTCAACTCCAATGCTCGTGCCGGAACATGTCTATTCTCCCAACACCACGACCTTTCCCACGCTAGAAGTACTTCTGCTCCTTCATGAACTCCATGCCCTGCGCAAAGTGCAGCAACTTCGCAGCAACGATATGCCTCTCCTTACCAGCATACTCAACAAGGCGCTTGTAAAGATCCGCGAGCGGGACGACCACGCGCGTGATGTGCTCGCCGTCCTCGAGCCGCTGCTCAGGCATCTCCTCCCCCTCGGGCAGCTGCACCTCGACCATGACGAGCTGCATGTTGGCGTTGGTCATGCCCGGGTCGGCCGCCTGCGGGGGACTCACGCTCAGGACTTTGGAGACTTCATAGCCCGTCTCCTCGCGGAACTCCCGCACCGCGGCCGTCTCGGCGTCCTCGCCGCCGTCGATCAGCCCCGCGGGCCACTCCACCGTGTATGCGTCCAGCGGCGGGCGGTACTGGATCACCAGCAGGGTGGAGGCGGGCTTGGTGGCCTTTTGGGAGGGCGGGGGGAGGAGGATGTTGCCCATGGCGACTGCGTCGACGCCGGCCTTCTCGGAACGCGTCTTGCGGGTCGCTACCTCCCATGTGCGCGGCTTGCCCGTCTGGTCGGTGTAGGAGATCTTCTTGAGGGTGATCCATTTCGCGTCTGTGATGGGCAGGTCATCGACGGCGGTTATGACAGGCTCTTGGGTTTTGGTTGTCATCGTGAACGGGCGCGAGGGCGGGGACGGAGTTGGGAGGGTGTTGCTTAGGAGGTTCAGACGCCTAGTAGCGGTGGATGCGAGGGAGGTTGGAAGGCGAAGGGGCATCAAAGCTTTGCCAGCAGATTGTTGACTGTTTCCCCTGTGTGATGCTTGCAGAGGTTGCTTGCGGAATCAATTAAAGTTTGTGTTGGGATTGGGGAGACTTCAACTGTAGGAAACTTGGAAGGGAAAAAGTGGTTGAAGTGACGATGCTTGGTGATTCTTTGCGCCCGTTTGAAGGTGAAATGGTGACGGAGTCAGAAAGGGCCAAAACGGTTATCGTGATTGTAACGGTGACGTTGACGGAGCTACCCCGCCAACCCCGCCATCGTGAAGCCGCCCAGGCCCCTCCTTTCATTACTGAGCTCAAGCTTTCATGCACCGTAAAGCTTCCAGAACGTCGGTAAGTTGAGGCTGATGAGAAACCATCATATTCTGTTGCATTTCAGGATGGCTTCAATCAGTAATTATCTAGATGGAACCAATTGACGTGCAGTCCTACCATAGAGGGCTCCGACTCTGCCGTTAATTGGCAGTCATGAATCACGATCTCGCCAGCGTCACTCAGCTCACATTGAGCACGGGGACACATTTTATTTAACAGCTTTTTTGAATTGGTCTTGTCGTGTCGCATCAAGTCATCCTCACTTTTCTGCCACCCTTCCCTGGTATCCTAACTATTATACAGGAAAACAAATATTCCTCCCCTTGTGCAGTCTCAACGCATGCGTGCATTTACCGGCAGGTGTAACCACCGTCAATGACAAGGTCGGCACCGGTGGTGTACGTGCTGGCATCAGACACAAGGTAGACGTACGCGCCCTTGAGCTCCTTGGCCAGGCCGTCGCGGCCCATGGGGATCATGTCGTGCCACAGCTTCTGGACCTTCTTGTCGACAAAGTCGCTGAGGCCCGTGTCGATGTAGCCGGGCGAGATGGCGTTGACGCGGGCAAAGTCGCGCCACTCGTTGGCCAGCGACCGGGCCATGTGGATGCAGCCGGCCTTGGCGACGTTGTACGAGGTCTGCTCCTGGGGGAAGTTGGCGATGTGGCCCGACATGGAGGCGGTGATGACCAGCGAGCCGTGGCCCTGCTTCTTGAAGACGGCGCCGATGGCCTTGGCGCAGTAGGCCGTGCCGTTGAGGTCGGTGTTGATGACGCGGTCCCACTCCTCCTTGGAGCCGTCGATGATGCCGGAGTTGGCCGTGGCACCGGCGCTGTTGGGAAACTCAGTGTTAGCTATGATCTCTCTCTTCATTCCATCTCGGGAGTCCTATGTGCCATGAGTGAGTAAACGAAGCAGGGAACATGTCACAACATACTTGGCGATAAAGGCATCAATCTTGCCAAAGTCTTTCAGGACCGTCTGCACCAGGTCCTCGCACTGCTGGTACTCGCCGACGTTGCACTTGTAGGCCTTGACCTTGGTGCCGTACTCCTTGGTGAGCTCCTCGACGTTCTTCTCGGCGCCCTCCTTTCGGGAGGCGTATGTGATAGCGACGTCGGCACCCATCTCGGCACATCCTCGTGCGGCCTCAATGCCCATGCCCTTGGGGCCAGAGGCGCCGGTGACGACGACCACCTTCCCCTTGAGGGAGAAGAGGTCCTTGAGGCTGGAGGCGGCGGCGGGTTGCTGAGGCATTTTGGCTGTTGAGGTTGTGTGGAAAGATGTTGGTGTTCTCGGTGGTGATGGTGGTATTCTTGACGGGTTATGGGTGAGAAATATGGGTATCTTGGATATGGGATTGTTGAGATGTTGTGAGAAGAGTAAGAGTCTACGAGACATGGGGAATGGAAAGAATGGGTGTCCAGCTCTAATATACATGAGAGATCATATAACCGCCAACTTCCAAGCTGCCGAGGACCTTGATGGGAATTCGCCCAATTCCCTCACCTCCTCCGTCTTGCCCGTCCTGTTCCAGCGAGCAGCAGGCTAGCTAAGCACCTTACCAGTCCCGGCCGGTTCCTGAGAGCCATCCATCCATCCTCCCTTTGGTTCTCGCGGGGGCTAGTGACATCATTGATGTATGGACCTGACTGAAGCCCACCGGCGGGTCCACAACAGCTTCAAGCGTCGGCCCTCTGCTCCACTAGGAATGGAGATTTGACTTCATAACGGAGCTAAAATGGCCCCAGCTCTGACGTATCCGCGTCTACTGCCGAGCTCTGTCTGCCCTAGCGGTGGGACATGGTCACTAACAGCAGCAGACAATAGCACTGCATGCATACTGTCCAATATGTCGCTGAGGAAAATTGGAAAGAATGCTATCCAGAACAATATCAAATCAATGACTGAGCATGCGGTGTGTGTGAGATAAGCAACGGATATCCCGCGCTTCCGCCGCAGCCTGCATCGCAACCCGTCAGCACCTAACCCGAGCCGGCACAAGCAGACTTGGCTGGACTGCGCCCCAAGATCGCATACAGCCATTCCGACAGGTTGGATGGAATATGAGTTGCAGGTTTTGGCATTGGCTTGCAAACTCGATACCCCATTCGATTCAAGAAGCGTCGCGTACCACTGCTGTTCCCAGCAGAAATGCGAACAAAGCAGTGTATCGAGCTACTAGTGATGAGGATGGGATATCTGTTCAGAGGCCCATGCCTCTTTTTTTTTTAGTATTAATACCACAAGCCACAGCATTGATAATTGGCCTCAAATAGCTATTGTTTCTTTCTGCATCCGCCGGAGAAACGCCGATTCGGAGTGTAGTGTGAGGCATTATTTTGTTGTCTTCGCGACAGTGGCAGTCCGGAAAAGCTGACCGACCAGCCAGAGGGACACCCGAGGTTCAAGCAAAATACTCGATAAACCATCTCCCAGTCCTTGTTCTTGTCTCCGTGAGGTGGATAGAGACACAGACATCTCATATGTGGTACAAATCTGGCCAAGATGACAGCCAGCAGCATCCTCCAGACTTGTCGGTACACGACATGATACATGTGATCGTATCGAGATGAACCACGACGAGGAGGAGCTGTCAGAGGTGGGGGTGGGGTCGTCGCCGTGGGGCTGGCGGGGCTTTGGGGAGCTTCCCCTGGCTGTGCCTGGGCCAAGCGGACGGCCGGCACAAGAGCCTCTGCCGATCTGGGACAGCAACACCGATTCCCATTTCCGCCGAACATTGTTGCAGCTGAGGGTCCCGTTGGTCATTTGCCCCAGCGGCTTGCTCGCTCTGCCGTCACTGTATCGTAAAGGCATGGACACGACTCTACAACAGAGACTTAGATACTATTGACAGGCCAAGGCACGATAATTCCACAGCATTGCTGTAGCGACAAGCCCCACGATATCCGCCCATGACGGCTTTCCACACGATTGAGGGGCGGGGCACCACTATCGATAGCCCAAGACTTGTGCTGAGTGAGCGCCCCCGGAATACCCAAGCCTACCTCAGCAGGCCCAGCTGCCAGCCAAGAGGCATTTAAGCTCCGAGCTATTCCGGTCTTTCCGGACCTGCATCTCCGTCTGTCGGCTCGGTGGCTCGGCAGTGCACGGCCCATGTGCGAGAACAGATCCAATCGAAACGTCACCTCATGGTCACAGCTTGTGCCTAGATCCAGCATGTTTGCTGTGCCAGCAGGCTAACTGCATAATCATACATACGTACGTACTTAGGTACGGAGTAAAACGTCTAAAATCTCTTCGACTGACACCACAGCCTCAACGTCAAGCTCTGGCCGCCAGACTGCTCTCAGCCACTCGTGCCCCGCCAGTCTTCAACGTCAACACTAAGTGACATATTGATGTGGAGAAAACAAACACGGGCATGACATCAAACACATGGTATCATGGCTGATATTATTTGTCCGTCATATGAATGAGCAACACTTCATGCACTGCGATGAGCTGAATGGATTCATTTCGAAACCTGGTGAAGTCACTTGGGGTGGCGACCTGGTGACCTCGAGAATAACCCAGTAACTGAGAATGAATGGCCTCGCCTCTGTGCAGGTGGACAGATCAACTCCAATTCCAGTGAGACGACCAAACAATCCCTAATTTGATCTGGGAGAAACACATATGAATGATCTCAGACACAGCTGCTTATTCTCCCAGCATGAAAAGAACATTCGCTTGAGCTATTATATATAGGCTGTTGGGCTACAGGAACATCAGTGGCAAATGACGCTCCTGCTGCTTGAACAGGAGAATGACGACCAGTTTCGACAGCATATCCAATGTTCTACTGTCCAAAAGGTAAATGAGAAAGTCATGTCCTCTGCCCGGACGGATCCATCAAATACGCTCTACTTAAGCAGAGGGCGCAGAAAAGCAGGGACTCTCGCGTTCCGCTCTAAAGGTGGTACGTTTCTGCCAAAAGCCTCATACGTTTCTCCTTCGCACCTGACCACATTCAGCCCCTTAAAGGTCGAAGCCGCAGCTCCAGCCTCGTCCTTCAGGTCAACATCAACGTAGGCTACTTGATTCTCGACCTTCCCGCTGTGGTCAACCGCGTCTACTGTCCATTTCCCCACAGACTTGAGTTCCTCGCTGCTCCACAACTTGAATTCTTCGACATCCGCAATCTTTACGCCACCGCCGTGTTCTTCCGATTCAGTGGATGCCAACGCGTGCTGGAGGCACCTGTAGATAGTCAATGGGTGAATCTGGTACGGATCGGAGTCCTCGTGTGTAATCCTGTCGAGGGTGGTCGTGCGGCTGGAGCTCGTGGTAAGCTTGTGGAGATCCGATCCGTTTATTTGCAAGGTCAATCCATTTTGGTTCAGTTTTTTGCCGACGACGGCTGTTCCCTCGCAGTGAGTCGTCCATTGACCGTCACGCACAGATTCAATTACCACCAGATATGCCTGCTCCTCACCGGCTCGGCTAGGAAATGGCTGAATACAAGTCTGAATCTCGAGGATTTCATCTGTATTCATGGTCGGGAGGTTTTCGTGGAACACGAATCCACGCAGTGTGAATTCGTGGGAATGTCGGGACTCAAAGGCCTGTGCGAGTGCCTCGATGGCAAGAGACATGCACAATGCGGCTGATAAGGTTGCAGTGGGCTATTCGTGTTGGTCAGCTCTGTCACACTCATCCCATTCGAAATATGTAATCACTCACTCTAGATCCGTGCAGCCAGCTCACATTTTCCTGCACAAACGGATTCTTCCAGATCATGGAACGGGGAGAAAGGCCGTGGACTCGTCTGCCGAGTAACTCGTGGTATGGGACCCCGCAGAGTCGTTCCTCGCGCACCGCGTGTGACTCGTACATCAGAGGACGGCTGTGGTCCCACTGGTACGGGGGAAGGTCGACCGCTAGCATGGGCTTCCAGTCGACGTCGTGGGCGGCGTTGGCTTGTTCCAGATCCACGGGGTAGCCGAGGACGTGCAAGGCGCCAGCGGTTGCAAGAGCCTCCGAGAAACTGACCGCCTTGCTGCGGCTTTCCAAGAGATTGACGATTCGCTCAGGCAGCGTGTTCCCTTGCTCGGCCAAACCTTCTGATCGTCCAATCTCGGCAACGGCATCGAGTTTGAGATTTCGCAAGGTCTCTGGGCCAAATTCTTGGTTCCCATTCATGGCGCTCCAAGTAGCGGTTTGAGACAAGACAATACGCAGGGCTTCGTCAGAAACGAGCGAGACCAACGCAGTGCGCGGTCGGCGCCATGCGAGATCTTTCTTGTCCAACTTTTTGATCTCAGCGCACGGATCTTGGCCACGTCCTGCACTGGCGAGAAGCATCAGTACTTCCGGGGCCGAAAGATAACCACTAGAATATGCGGCGAGGAGCTCGCCTCCGGAATGAGCGAGTGATGCTGTTGCGCAAATATTCCACTCGGCGAGGACATCAACGAGCGCTATCTGCATGGCAGCACCCACGAGATATGCCATCATATCCGTGCTGACATCAGTGAAGGATATTTCTGGCTCTTGGATGGCCTGTTCCAACCCTAACTTTCTGCCCAAACGCGCGAAAGTTTGATCGAGCCTCCTGATTGTCTGCAGGAATGTCGGAGAATACTTCAGCCAGTCGGAAATGTCAGACGCCAGCATGGTCCTCGGATCAGCGAACATGAAGGCGACGATGGGCTGTCTGCCGTCTTCGAGAACCGTGCCAAATGTCGTTGCGGACGGGGCCCATGCGTCGCGGGTTGAGTCTTCGGACAAGACTGCAAATGCTCGTTCTTTGAACTTGGTGCGTCGCATATTGAGTGTGTACGCCAAGTCAGCCAGGTAATATTTGTCGGCCAGACCCTGATGTTTCACGATATTCTTGTGCAGTGCGCTCCGAGTATGGGCCGAATAGGTTAGGAGCAGAGGCCTCTCAAGCGAGTGGTCGTAGTCCGCGTGGTCTCGTGTCTTGCATTGTTGGTAGCCGGGATATAGGTGATCCAGCGCCTCGACGAGAATGTGCCCGTTCGTACCAGACCAGCCCCATGATGAGATAGCCACACGCCGAGTCTCATAGCCTTCGGGCCACGGAATCGTCTCAGTTTGCACTTTGATGTTGAGCTCAGCCGGGTCGACTGTGGAATGGTAGTTTTTGAAATTGGGCAGGGCGGGAATAACTCCCGCCTCGGTCATCATGGCTGCCTTGATCAGTGCAAACACGCCAGATGCTGCTTCTTGATGACCGAAATTCCCCTTCAGCGACCCCATCAAGACGGGATTCTCTTTGCTTCTGCCTTCTCGCATCGCCGATCCAATGCCAATTTGCTCGGAGACGTCGGCGAAGGCCAATCCGATGCCCTGCGGCTCAACGTAGGCGGTTTCGTTGGGATCCAGACCCGCTTTCTTGTATATCTCTCCGACCATGTTCTCTATGCTGACCCTGTTGGGAGTGAACATTGGAAGGCCCGGCTGTGCACCGTTGGAGTTGAGATGAGCACACCTGACAACCCCACGGATGGGGTCGCGGTCGCGAATGGCGTCGGAGAGTCTTTTGACGTACAGGGCCCCGACGCCTTCAGCTCGGAGGTAACCTCTAGCGCCGGAATCAAATGGAAGAGGCTTGGAGTCTGGTGAAAGAACCCCATACTTTGAAATGCTGATTGATTGCTCGGGCCTCTGGAGCAGATTGACACCACCAATTATGGCAGCATCACAATCGCCGGCGCGAAGGGCAAGGCAGGCAGTATCGGTGGCAAAAAAGACACTCGTGCAGCCGGTGTTGATTGTAAAGACCGGGCCTTTGAGATCGAACCAGTAGGATATCCTGGAGCTGACCAGACCCGGGTCAATGCTCATAGTGGCGTGGGCATGGCGGTCATAATCATGTCGACAAGATGTCACTACTGCATCGAGGTTGAAATTACCAACGTAGACGCCAGTCCTGCTACCAACAACTGCATCCTTGGAGATTCCAGCAGACTCCAAGCACTCGTAGACCAGCTCTAGCATTCTACGGTGCTGAGGGTCGGTCTGAATCGCCTCGTCATCCTCCATGCCAAAGAACTCGGGATCGAAAACGTCAGGGGGCGTGTCAATGAACGCCCCGCCGGGTGACGTGATGCTTGATGGACGCGTGAATGCGCCAGGATGCAGATATGCGTCGATGTTGAAGCGATTGCCAGGCACGCGCTCGGCCGTCTTGAGCTCACCATTTACCATGACGTCCCACATGGCAGACGGTGAATTCACGCCCTCGCCCAGGTGACATGCTTTTCTAATTGTTAGCATGAGGAAACATTTTCTACGGCGCCGGTATAGAGGGGACTTACCCATGCCAACGATGGCAATCGGCTCCAAATTGCCATCATAATACCCGCTGTCCCTCTTGGACGGCGACATTTTGTTTTTTCTTCTTTATTGATTGTGAGGTCTTAGAGGGCGCACACGATGCTGGGAGACTTGGTACAATGACCGAGGACTGAGTTGGAACACGATAGATGCAACGATAGATCTACACCTGAAAGAGCGGAAAGTTCCTCGGTAAGCCAGTTGACTAACTGCCGACTATCAAGAAGTGAACAAAGTTCACAAGTACATAAAAAGGTTTCAGCTCCAACAAGGGGCACGAAATTGTGCAGGACTTGGCCCGTTCGTGCAGCGTAGTATAGTCGTGCCTATCACACAACAATAAACTCAAAATTGGCATCCCCTGTTATGTCTGGGGTATGCTTTGCTTAAACGCGAGATTGATTCTAGAGTATGCGGGCGAGTCATATGTACCGCGGTTCCCGCGGTAGTTATACCCCCAACTGAGGTAGAGTCAAAGCGGATTATGCATGGAACGATCTAGGTAGGACCTAAGTGTCTTTCTAGGTAATTGTGATGGTACAGGTATATAGACTGTATTGCAATGTCTACAGCTTTCTCCGACTGCGTGATGTTTGTTCCCTACACTATGCTGCACCAGCAGGGGGCCGTCGCGCGATTTTGCTACTATGTGACGCATCGTCCCATCGTTGAGATCCATTGCAAACTTACCTCAAGATTGGTAAGAATGGTAAAACAGGAATGAAGACGAATAAACCTGGCACCAGGTGACCTCCTGCATAATCAGCTCATGGAGTCGCTATTCACCGTCAAAGACCCCATGCGTCATGGGAGCATTGGCGTTTGTGCCCAACACCGATTGCTGTACTTTTTGATCACATGGCTGAATAGCGATTTGGTTTCTTAGTTGATACGATGATACGATCGATCGAAGTAAGTTTGCAATGACTCACAAGCCCTGTCTTGTTCCGGGTGTATCAGAAATTCGGGGGTTGAACAGGGCCGATCACCTAATCGATGGACGGACAACTGGGTGAACGTGTGACGTAGGAAATAGAGTTCAGGGAACGATTTTCCGGGACTTCTAGACCAATGTGAATATTTTTGAGGTGCACAGTGTCTCGTATTCTTGATGGGTACATTTTGAGTTAGAGCGTACAAGAATTCGTTTAATAACTCGTTTATACTTATGCGATGAATTATGCTTAGAACTATTCGCCGAACAGTAACAAGGACAATGTACATACATCCCTATGCATAGAGCCACAGTATTCAGTCTATTATCGAGGTTTTCTACATCATCACGTCGCCACCTTTTACCCAATAGCTCTTCGTACCACAATTAAGATCTTTTACAGTCCAAATCAACGTTCTCATTCATCGCAGGGAGCCTGGATAGCAATATTCATTCCTACTTTATCATTGAATGTGCCCTCATCATGGACGAGGTTGACGTCCCTCTGGCCACACTGTTGAGAGGATGTTTCCCATACCAGACCAATGCCCACATTGCGATCATAGGCGCGGGTCCCCGAGGCACCAGTGTCCTGGAACGTCTCTGCGCGTCAGCATCTGAGTACTTCCCATCAGGAGCGCACCTCACAATTCATGTCTTGGATCCGTCACCCCCAGGTCCCGGAAGCGTCTGGCGCACCGCGCAGTCACCGCAGCTCTTGATGAACACCGTGGCGTCCCAAGCGACTATGTTCACTGACGACACTGTTATCTGCTCTGGACCAATTCGTCCGGGCCCGAGCTTTTACGAGTGGTCACTGAAAGCCGGGATCCCATTAGGCCCCGACGATTACCCGACCCGTTCTCAGTTTGGCGAATACCTGCAGTGGGTTTTCAGCACAACGGTGGAACATGCCCCGTCCAATGTGCAGGTGCAGGTACACAGAGCGAAGGCTATCCGTCTGGATGAGCACCATTTTGATCGGAGGCGCATTCTACTATCCAACGGGCACGTCATTCGTGAACTTGCAGCTGTGATATTGGCGCAGGGACATCTACCACTCATGCCTGATTCGGACCAGAGGCTCATGGCGACTTATGCGAAGAGGCACGGTTTACAATACTTCCCTCCAGCGAATCCCGCGGACGTCGATCTCTCTTCCATTGCTCCTGGTGAACCAGTTGCGCTTCGCGGATTGGGCCTCTGCTTCTTCGACTACATGACCCTTTTAACTACGGGCCGCGGTGGTCGCTTCGTCACCACATCCGACGGACTTCGATATATCCATTCCGGCAAGGAGCCTCGACTATATGCAAGCTCCCGCCGCGGCATACCATATCATGCACGCGGTGACAATGAAAAGGGGCCCTACGGCCGCTATGAGCCACTCATTCTGACGAAAGCAGTCATTAGCGGTTTTCGTCGACGCACAAGATCAGGGGATCCTCCGGATTTTCTGACGGAAGTTTGGCCATTGATCGCAAAAGAAATTGGTACGGTCTATTACGGGGCAATATTGAAGCGCCGAAATTCGGCATACTCCAATTTCGAACGCGAATTTCTCAAGACTGCAAGTGATGGTCCTGAGGAAGCTGAGATCCTCGACAAGTACGGAATTGCCGAATCAGATCGTCTTTGTTGGGCCCGTATTGCAAGGCCATTTGACGGTCTAATGTTTGCCGACCCCAGCGCTTGGCGAAACTGGTTGCTTGATTATCTCCGGGAGGATGTGAGAGAGGCTGCGTCTGGCAATGTTAATGGACCCTTGAAAGCAGCTCTAGACGTCATGCGTGATATACGCAAGGAGATACGGATGATTGTTGATCATAGCGGGCTATCGGGCAGCTCTCGGCATGAGCATCTGGATGACTGGTATACTCCTTTCAACGCCTTTCTATCTATCGGTCCACCTCGACGGCGCATCGAGGAGATGATCGCGCTATTAGAGGCCGGCGTGCTTGAAATCCTGGGACCGCGTTTGGAAATCGACACTGACGGCAAAGCATGGCTCGCTCGCTCAGCCGAAATCCCGCTCTCGACGGCACGAGTCACCACCCTCATCGAGGCGCGTCTACCAGAGATAAGTCTTCGACGAAATGAAGACAAGCTCCTTTCACAACTGCTCAAGACGGGCCAGTGTCGCCCACACATTGCAAATGGATACGAAACTGGAGGGCTGGACGTGACCGAGAGCCCATTTCGAGTAATTGACAACAAAGGCCGCGCTCATCGAGGGCTGTATGCTATTGGTGTGCCAACAGAAGGGGTGCACTGGGTTACTACGGCTGTGGCGAGGCCCGGGGTCAAGTCGGTCACGCTGGCAGAAATTGATGAAGTTGCAAGAGCCGTGCTGGACGATGCATCCAGGCGGCAAAGTTTTGAACCGCCTCAGGATAACACAAAGAAGGACTCTAGCATATGTCATAGAGCCTTGAGGCTAGTCAATGGGGTCCATCTATCTGACCAGGTGGCATCACGAGAGAAACGGTTCTATTAGAATACACCAAGTACACTTAAGAAAAACGCATTGACTCGGCTGTTTGCAATGCTTCACATTTCATCCTGCAAATCTAGCATTCCATTTCCCGACAACAAAGCAGCCATTTCTGTCCTTACAAGACCGCGGTAGGCATGATCAAGTATGGCTTACCAATTATTGAGTTGATCATAGCACACCGCCACCTACCCCAGCTCTTGACCCTAGGTAGCAGCGCGCGCCTCAAGCTGAAAAAGACTTGCCGAGGTTACTGCACGCCCGGACCTATTCGAGTCAGAGAAGTTTAACGTTTGAGTTTGAAGCTAGCCAGGGGTTACGAGTAATTCTTGACGTCCGGGGCGAGGTTGTCTTCGGCAGTAAACAAGAAGGTGAGGACGCACTGCAATGTCAAGTGTGCCCAGGACCGTGGGTGGAAACGCGCTAGCCGCTGCGATACAATACCCATAACATCAAACTACCTGTGCCGTAATTAGGACCAGGATTTAGGGAAATACTGTCAGTCATTCCGTCATTCATTCCAGAGACAGGGAGATAAGACGCAATCCATATTTGACACTGCCCGTCACTCTTTGGTCTGTGGACTGAATTCTGAGTTGGGCAAGCCCCTCAACCTGACACGCTATTGGATGCTGGACTTCACGGATCTGAAAAGTTACAATGAGCTTCCCACAGGACCAAATTCATCGCCAATCGTTGGAGCAGCCGGAGTCTTTTTGGGCGCAACAAGCCGAGCATGTCTACTGGCACCAGAAACCAACTTCGGTCCTCAAGAAGTCAATCAAGACCTTGAAGAGTGGAGTGACACATCCGCACTGGACTTGGTTCGAGGGAGGCAAAATTTCCACATGCTACAATTGTGTCGATCGGCACGTTTTGGCTGGCAATGGGGACAGTCCCGCCATTTTCTACGACAGTCCTGTCACGAAGATGAAAGAAGTGATCACTTACAGGCAATTGCTTCATGAGGTGAAAACTTTTGCAGCCGTTTTAAGAGATGAAGGTGTGAAAAAGGGCGATGTAGTGTTGTTATACAGTAAGTCAGAATCTTTTTCAATCAGACATACTACCTAACACTTTAAAGTGCCCATGATACCTGCAGCCGTGATAGGGATCTTGGCTACTATCCGACTCGGGGCGATTCATACAGTGGTATTTGGCGGGTTCGCAGCGAATGCTTTAGCCCAACGAATTGCGGCGGCAAAGCCTGTGATCATTCTCACGGCATCGTGCGGCATCGAAGGGACGAAGCCACCTATCGGCTACAGACCTTTCATCAAAGAAGCCATTGAAATATCGGGCCACAGGCCACGACGCATTTTGGTATGGCAGAGGGAACAACTGGGCTGGCCACTCAATGAGACTGATGGCGATCGGGACTGGGTTGAGTTGGCTCGCAAAGCTCGAGCGAGCGGTATCAAGGCAGACTGTGTGCCTGTGGACTCAAATGACGCAATCTACATCATATACACGAGCGGGACGACGGGATCTCCGAAGGGAGTTGTCCGCGATGCCGGAGGACATGCCGTTGGTCTACAATTCTCGATACGTTATACCTTTGGAATCCATCGGCCGGGAGACGTCATGTTCGGTGCTAGGTTGGTTTGCTTGAAATGTAGACATCGATTCTTCCAGCTGATTCCGCCCAAAGTGACATCGGATGGATTGTCGGACATTCATACATTATCTACGGACCACTGCTCGCCGGCGCGGCAACAGTTTTGTATGAGGGTAAGTGACACTCTGGTATTCCCTCAGGAGACACTGATAGATAGATTTGGATAGGCAAACCAGTTGGAACTCCAGACAGTTCAAGCTTCTGGCGTATCATAAGAGTGAGTTGCCTCCAGTGTCCCGCTGGCTGGACATTTTGTCATCTTCAGAAGAGCCTGGAGAGTTAACTGTTCCCAGGACTACAAAGTCAATAGCATATTTATGGCACCGAGTAAGTATCGTTAAATATGATATTAAAAGTTCCCACACTGACGTTGACTAGCTGCTTTGAGAGCCATCAAAGGAGACGACCCGGAGCATCGGCATCTGAAGAGAATCGGCAGCGCGGGCGGCCTGAAGTCTTTGAAGGGGCTCTTCCTAGGTGGTGAAAGATCGGAGGTGACCCTCTTTGAGACGTATCAACAGTTCTTACGAGAGTATGGGGCCCCGGCAGCCAGAATCAACGACAACTGGTGGTCGAGTGAAACAGGCTCTCCTATCTCCGCAATCAGCCTCTCACCAGAAGCAGCACTCAACAGGAGAAACACCATTCAGGACTATTGGCCGCTGGTCAAAGACAAGCCAGGATATGCTGGAAAACTCATGCCAGGCTATAATATCAAAGTGGTAGGCGATCGCGGTCAGGAGCTGAGAAGAGGTGAGATAGGCAACATCGTTTTGTCGGTTCCATTACCGCCCGCTGGCTTCCGACGTCTTTGGAATGACGAAGAGAGGTTTTATAGCGGGTACTTCAAACGGTTTGGAGAATGGATTGATACTGGAGATTCTGGCGCCATCCATGAAGATGGTTACGTCAGCGTGTTGAGCAGAAGCGATGATGTGATTAATACCGCAGGTCATCGGCTATCAACAAGTAAATATGCCCCATGCTCCTGTTGGCTTGTTCTTCACTCACAAGTTGTTATAGGCATCATCGAACAAGCGATTACGAGTCATCCACTAGTTGCAGAGGCAAGCGTCGTGGGGATACCAGATGCTCTCAAGGGTCAACTCCCGTTTGCCTTTGTCACTTTGTCAAGCTCAGACCATCCTCACTCTGCCATACCAGACCAAAGACTCATCAATGGCATTCAAAAGCGAGTTCGTGATCAAATAGGTGGTATTGCCAAACTAGGAGGAATAATCCAGGGCAAAGGAATCATACCCAAAACGCGATCGGGGAAGACATTGAGAAGGGTTCTCAGAGAGTTGATAGAGAATGCTGTTCATGGGGAGTTTGATAAGGACATAGTTTGGCCTGCAACCATTGAGGATGTCTCTACGGTAGAAGTTGCGCGGGTAAAAGTGGCGGAATACTTCAAGATGAAGGGGGCCATACACAAAGCAATAGAGGCTCCTGCTAGACTATGAGCTACAAAAGTGAAGCCTAAATGACGAGTCTCTGGTGCGGCTTTCGAATACTAATCCAAAAAAATTGACATTTGTTATACTAGATGTGACTGAAAAAGCGGACAAACGGCTCATGAGCACGATGGCGAGGGCACGCAACCTTGGACGGCTGGTTGGGGGAAGAAGGCACAGGTTTGGCCTCACCTTGTAACATTTTGATGGGTAGAAATCCTGATACAATCATAGACGGCTTGCACAATGAATCATTCTTGTTTAATTCCTCACGACCTATAAAAGAAATTCGAAAGAGAATTGTTTTGGACAATTGCAAAATTCCCTCTGTTGTGAACGGAAGTCTTTGCTCCTTTGCACAATTACCAATGCATTTCCATTCAATACATTGATAGAGCTTGACAGAAATAATCACATTGTATGCAGAAAGACTGATATCCTCAGATGTAGCCTACCTATAAGTATAAACCTCACGTTTCAAATACAACCTTCTGCCCTCTTCCGTGCGCTCCGACAAAGCTTGTGAGCCGGCAGAAGTAATTTTCAGGGCAACTTGCCCTCCCGCCCCCCCACATTCTGAGCGCAATGGTCAAGTTGAATTATCTGAGAGCATCAGGGCCCTTTCATTCTAATAGAAGGCATCACACATTCTGCGTGCCTTATGTATTGTGATCCCCTCATTCGAGAAACGCACATGCAAATCGGCGTTGTCAAGTGTTTCTGTACAGATGCCAGCTATTCACGCCCGTTGTGATATTTCTATTCACTGAAAGACTTGGTCGGAAGCCCCTGTGCGCTTGAACGCCAACAAGACACGATTGCCACTGGCTATCTTGTGTTACTTAGGTGCCAGCATACATCACAGACCCAACGTGAAGTGAAACGTTAGAGATCATTGAGAGCCACGAAGCATCGTTTCACTGCTCATTCAACTATCGAATGACTTTGAGTGACCCTCACGGTATCGCAAAACATCCGCGAACTCTTAAGAATTAGAAAGATAGGGATGGCTTCCACGAGTGGACCAGGTTCACCTTTCAGCGATGAAGTCACCTATTTGCTCAACCTCTGCAGTAATAGGCTCGTATTCACTGGACGTTTCCAAAGTTACCACTCGACAAAACTGCAGAGTGAATCATACGGAGTGGACATTTCATTGGATCGACTACATTGCTGCTCCGTTCACTCGGGCTCATTCGCATCAAGTGGCCTGTACCGATATGTGGGGCAATGTTCATGATATCACTTTTCACCCTACTATAGATAGCTATTTCACTTTTAAAAATTCGAAAGATTTTAATATAGAGACATGCTTCCTATCATAGGCTGCACAATTTTTAAACCTGTACTATAACTCTCATACCGAGCAGGAACTGGTGCCGACTACCCAGACATCAGCGATACAATCCTTCTTCTTCTGATATCCCTCATATATAAGTCATCATGTCTCAAGCGGAGTCTGCGCATGATGAACTTGCGATCATACGAAGAAAGCTAGAGCGAGCTACGAAACAACTGGCTGAGAAAGATCTCGAGATCACAGCCCTGAAGAAAGAACTCGCCTCGCTACGTCAAGGTCACTCGCCGACGAATGTGATAGAGACATCTTTCACTAAATCACACGCTGTTGATGATAATGAAGGGAACAATTGGTAAGCAACCACTGATCTCGGAAAAGGCCTCCATTTAACCCCTACTAATCATACATGGTACAGGGGAAAGAAGGCAGCGGGAACATTTCTGCAGTCCCCCTCAATGTCAAGGAAGCACTCATTGATTTTCTCAAATGATTCCGCGGATGAGGAGAGGCTCACAGTGAAGATTTGTATCTGTTCCGACGAACAAAAATTTACACATCTCGATTCGAGCGAGCCTCACGATCCCGACAATCAGAACAAATCATCGTACGATAGCCCTTCGACCGACTCGAATTCTCATTTGCATACAGGAGTCACAGAAGATGAGTCTTCAACACCCATGTATTGGAACAATAGCTGGGGAAATGCGGACGATCCCCTCCCCGGATGGGCCATCGCGGGGCCCGACTGGTGCCCTGCACCGACCGACGGGCCTCCCAAAGAGAACTGGAGACAATCTAAGCTGCGTCCCGAGAGCAAGTCGTGGCTACATCACCTTTCATTCCAGAAACCTGGACATGCTCTATCATACGTCGAGTACAAGGACCTCATGGACCTACATGTCCTCCCACTGAAGACGCGACTAGAGGATGACGACTGGCTTGACTCGTGCCTAGAGCATGTCCGCGTCGATGACGAGCGCCTGTTCAGGCTGCTCACAAGAGGCCGTGAGGTTGCGCAGAAGTGCCTTTGGGCATTTATGGACAGACACAGGCCAGAGATCCGCAGGCGAGAGTTTCCAGGAGGATGGCAACAGGTGAAGCTAGAGATCTCCGCCCTGATGCCTATAGTGGACATTTGGGCTCTCAGATTCCGACAGAACAATCCTCGACTAGCACGAGATGCATTGTTCGCAGTGGTTCCACTCAGACACCTCACATGCCACTGGAACAAACATGATCTGGGCTGGAGCCGCCCCGCTGCTCGGACGGTGGACGCGCACCTGAAGAACGTGCAGAAACTGGCCATCCACCTCTACGACGAGGAACACGCGGCAGAGGCACGGATGCTAAGGCATGAGGCACGCCAGGCTGTCCATGACACTATAGCCGAGATCAAGGCTCTGGAGCCACTGTTTGATGTTTGCTCGTGGGAGTATCATCACGAGCAGATGTTCGAACAGGTCAAGTTCGCGAGGGAGGAGAACGATCCACATCTGTTCAGATATCCAGACGTGATACTTAGAGCCGCGGAAGCGTGGTCGCGTCGGCGCTCCTCTTTGAAGCAGACATCCGAGGAGGATACAGTTTCCGATGAGAATACCAGTACGGTGGAGGATCAGCAGCCCCAACAGGAAGAAGAGAAGCACGCGGATGCAGGAAAGAAGAGCGCGAACACCATGGCGAATCAACTGCCCGTCATTGGAGTTACCAGTCGACGCCACAGCATTTCTTGAACAGAGCCACTAGGAGCATCGGTCACCACAAAACAGTATGGGGAAGGGGGAGGGGAGGGCGAAAGGGGGGATAGGGGGAATAGGTCCACACAAAGAGCAGTATACTCGACCACTGAAGGATAAATACGTAGGAGGATCTTTTTTGACGCGAATTATGTGGAACTGAAGACGTCTTCCATGTATTGGACGAAAGTTACGGGAGGAGATTGAGAACAATGCTAACTCCAGCATGAGAAGCATCCCGGATCTCTTGACAGTCACGAGAGTCCGAACAAAAAAAGAGGAAGAAATAAACAGTAAAGTTTCCTCAAAGGCGGAAAGCTTTGGATCTCGTGGAGGTCCAGGTCCTCGGGCTCGGGGAGAAAACACGTGTGCGATGGAAAGAAGAGGTAGGGAGACAGCTCAGATAATGTTATTATCCATTTCTCGCGCGACATTCCAGCCTGCTATATTAGTACGATCAGAAAACCCAATGCTAGTCGGCTCGCATGTCTCGTCAACGACGACTGTCCGATGGCGGTACGTCAATTTGCTGGACCACTGGTGACTAAGCTTATTTTCTTATCGATAACGGAACCGCTTATCGCTATCGCCCTGGGGTGGCTGCTCACACGGAGGACGACACTCTTTCCAACTTTCTGTCGCACAGCAGGCAGGAAATATGCAAGTTGCCCCTCTGCACAATGTTGCACCTCTGCGCAAGAAGATGTTCTGCTCCTCCATCGCCTCACAGCAATGAGGTGGCCGGTGGTGAGTTTTCCACGGCCGCCCCTTCAGTAACAAAGGTCACCCGGCTCTGTCTAATAATTTCCACACCTGCAGGTAAACCGGGCGTTGCTGACGTCGCGCAGCCCACAGGTTTGCCCACTCGGGTCTTTGCATTACCTCACCCTTCGACGCGACTGCGACCATTCGAAACGATTAAATGCGATCAGAACGTTCTCGACCTCGGCGAGCCATGAACGTGTCCCTTCATCGTCGGCAAAAGACCGCCGCAGGGCAAATAGGGCGCGGACACACAATCAAACTAATGGCAGTTCTCAACGTGGTGGGGGCTCGTCGCTACACAGAGATCAGAAAGAAGCCTCCATCAACTTGAGCGAGAGGGAACTGGAATTCAGCCTAGCGAGCCTGCAAGAGACGGTTCAGCTGCCTACACAGAAAGATCTACCCGGGGTCCCCGCAGGCTCTTTCCGAGGGCTCTGGGAAGCTGTCGCCGTGGTCGTTCAAGCTCTTGGTGGGACTCACTCGCTGCAGCAGCCAGCCCAGAAGATGCTGTCAGGCTCTGGCAATCGATTCTTCCGAACTCACATCACAATAAACCTTCCGGGTGACAAGAACTTCGTTGCCGCTGGCGATGGCCTCGTTCCAGAACGGGCCATGCGTGCTGCCAGCCTGCATGCACTGGCTAAGATGCTCGATATGGGTAACCTGCTGATACATGGACAGTGGCCCAAAGAACAATTGGAAGAGGAGAAGGAGGGGTTGCTAGATATTTACGACTACGCCGCGCGTTATCCCTGCATCCCCGGTGTCTCGATTTGGGAACGCTGTGGTTCTTTCAAGATTGATATCGACATGCCCAAACATGGGATCAACGTCGCGATCAATAGCCTGGGCTCTTTAGCGGACGCCGAGACGGCTGCGGCCCGTGAGTTCAAGAGACAGGCTGGGCTGTATCAGCGCCGCCAGGGAGCAGATACTGTCCTCGTGAGGGACCGACTTGCCCTCAACACCAGCAATGCTCACGACTTTTTCAAGTACTGCCGCGATGTGGGCGAACCATTGGGGGCCTTCGACGTATCCTTTCAATATTCCGCATCGATCTGGACGGGCAGGCTGTTTTTTCGACACCTTGACTTGGACCCAAAGCTCGAGGTCAAAGCAAGGAGAAAGGACCATACGGTGAAGATTGCGAATCTCGTCGGGGCACTGTCGGCCATTGAGAAGAAGCAACATCTTTATGAAAACTTCAGCAAGGCTTTACGTGCAGGGAACGGAAAATACCTTCCAAAGCTCCGGACTGAACAAGTGGAACTGAACCCCGGAGTCCTACAAGAACTAAATGCAATACAGGCATTGGAATGGCCATCCCGGACCGTGCAAGGACCTAGCCTAGTTGCTCAAGTCAGCAGTGAAGCATCCCGAGTAACTCGACTCAACCACACTCTGACACCAGACGAACTTAGAATAAAGTCATCTCGGCTGCAGAAGACAATGGATGAGTACAAGACGCGTGGCGACCTGAGTCATCTACGCAAGACACGGTCGGAGCTGCCAATGTCCCAATATGCCCCTCGCGTGAGGCAGATTATGAACGACAATGTCTACTGTGTCATCATTGGGGCGACCGGTAGCGGCAAAACTACTCAAGTCCCCCAGATCATCCTCGACCAGGCAATTGATAGTGGCACCGGCGCGTCTTGCAACGTAATTTGCACACAGCCTCGTCGTATTGCGGCAACGTCGGTGGCACGGAGGGTGGCGGCCGAGCGGGCCGAGCAGCTTCAGGACACCGTCGGCTACCACGTGAGGTTTGATGCAAAGCTGCCGAAGCCCGGTGGAAGCATACTCTACTGTACAGCAGGAGTACTTCTACAGCGGCTTCAACATGCACCAGACGACGTCTATGACCATGTTTCGCACCTGGTCATCGATGAAGTCCACGAGAGAGATCTCATCAACGACTTCCTCTTGATCACGCTCAAGCACACAATGGCCAACCGTGCCGCACAGGGCAAGAAGCTGCCTCGCGTTGTCCTGATGAGTGCGACAATAGATGCGGAGCAGTTTGCGGCATACTTCAGAGATAGTCTACCATCTGAAGAGCCAACGGACTGTCCGACGTTGAGTGTACCAGGTAGGACTTTTCTAGTTTCAGAATATTACCTGGACGATGTTCTGGGCGTAATGAAAGACAGGCACGGCGATCACAACCTCAATCTTTTGCGCACAGACGAGAAGACTGTCGAGTATCTCAAGACAGAGAATGCCGTCAAGGGCGATGCTCTCGCAGACACAGACAAGCCCCCTGAGACCATCATTGACTGGAAGAGCGAAGCCGCCATTGCAGGAGTTGAAGATGTCTTTAGCGCTTACGACAAGGATTCCGCTTTGGTACCATTGGGCCTGGCAGCCACAGCAGTTGCTCATATTACCAAGACGTCCGAGAGCGGTGCCATCCTCGTGTTTCTCCCTGGCATGGACGAAATAGAGGATATGGACAAGCTTCTGCGCGTGCACTCCCCCCTCGGCGTCGACTTTAACGACGTAGGCCAGTATCAGATCATCATGCTACACTCCTCAATACAGGACAGTCAAAAGACCGTATTCGATCCGATCCCCGAAGGCTGCAGGAAGATCATACTCAGCACGAATATTGCTGAGACGTCTGTGACGATTCCTGATGTGCAGTTCGTTGTGGATACCGGCAAGAGCCGCGAGAAGCGCTACGACCAGACGAGGCGTATCACTCAACTCCAGTGTACGTGGATCAGCAAGTCCAATGCGAAGCAGCGAGCTGTTCGAGCCGGACGTGTCCAGGATGGAGCTTACTATGCACTATTCACCAGGTCGCGACGTGAGTCCATGAGAGCCGTGGGGTTGCCGGAGCTTCTACGTTCAGACCTGCAGGAGACGTGTTTAGACGTCAAGTTGCAAGCCTTCAAAATGCCGGTCGCCGACTTTCTCGCAGGAGCCATGGAACCACCCCCGCCCTCCGCCGTTGACATTGCCATGCAAAACCTCGTATCCCTCGGCGCCCTGACTGAAGAAGAGGAGCTGACGTCGTTGGGCCGCGTTTTGGCGTCTTTGCCTGTCCACCCGACATTGGGCAAGATGATAATACTTGGCATCATCTTCAGATGTTTAGACCCTATGATCACTCTGGGTGCTGCAGCGCAGCAACGTCCCCTTTTCATGCGTCCTCGTGATCAGATGTCTGCGGTCGACGAAATAAAAACGGCTTTTGCGGACTCATCCAGAAGCGACCACATAATGCTCCTTAAAGCCTTTGGCGAGGCTCGCCAGGCTTCAGCTCGCGGCGGTCGCGAGGCATACGAAATGTTTCGCAATAATTTCATGGACCGTGGAGCGTTCAAAAACATCGACCTGACGGCGCGCGAGATCGTGGACATTCTGACCAAGGCCGGGCTCATCCAAGACCACGGATTCGAGAAATCACTCATGTACGGTGGCCGTGGAATGAACCAGAACTCGGGCTCCGAGGCACTCATCAAGGCTCTGTTAGTGGCTGGACTGTACCCCAACATTGCTGTGCATACCAAACGGGGAGCCTTCCGGACACCTGCCGAGAAGGATGCCAGAATGCACCCTGGATCTGTCAATGACGGCATACGGTCGAGCCACAAGTTCTTTGCCTACAATAACCTGTCTCTATCCGGTCATGGAAACTGCACGTTACTCCGAGAAACATCGTCAATCACGCCGCTGATGGCACTCCTGTTTGGCGGCCCGCTCGTCCGGCGCGGACCAGTCCTGGAGATGGACCGGTGGCTGCCCATGCTGATCACGACGCACGTTCCCGGAACGAGCCCGGATCTCAGAATCGGAAGCCAGCTCGCCGCAGACCAGATCTTGTTCCTGCGCGAGCTCCTAGACAGGATGCTGGCGGACGCCTTCGAGGACCTGGCCTTGCAGACGCCCCTGTCCGAGGACCGCATGCTCAGTGAGCTCGCGTTCAGGCTGGTCAGGGTCCTGAACCTGGAGGCTGGGCTGCAAGGGAATCTGCGTCCTGATTATTCCGAGGCGCAGGGGCTTAAACTGGACGGGAATCGGCGTCCTGTTGACCAGACGCGGGCGTCAAGGACTGAGGACTGGCCTGCTGCTGCTCGCCACAGACCGTCTGGTCCGTTCGGTTCTTTGATACCACCGAGGGCCCGACGTCATCTCACTGACCATTAGAGCTCTGAAGAGAACATGCAGACTGGCTGTCTTTTGCAGAGGCAAGGTAAGCAAGCAGAGGACCTCGTCCAGGGCCAGTTTTCAACCACATTCCAAGTGTTAGTGTGCTTCAAAATCTCCATATCTTAGATTACTGGTCATTGGCAGAGTGAGTATTCCCAACAGTATAAGAGGTGTACATTAAGAGCATAGCGTCTAGACGTTGTAACATTGTATATTTATAGAGCCACTTCAATCACATAGCGTTGGTTTCCCTCTTACTTGGGCCAGAGTAACCATCCATAACATCTAATAGATTTAGTGGCGACTGCCGTTCTATTCCAGCACCATTAGCCCTGCGTTCGCAACACTTGCCAGTCATCAAGATTTCCTTAATTTCAGTCTTCAAGCTGTTCAAGCTAGAGACCAGCAAGCCCAGGACACCTCCTATAACAGTCTTGTGTGGCCTCATCTCAGAGTAGCCATTAGTGTTGACCAAGCATGGGCATCCATCAACATGACCAGTAGCAGATTGTCAGATGGGGGAGCCGGCTTGTAGCCGACCAAACTCCAGGGGCCGCCCAATGTGAATTTCAGTCAGCACATGCGGTCCCGTGACATGAGTAATTGCGCTATATAAAGGGTCTGGGCTTTGGGGGATCTAACAATTTGATTCATCTTCTTAGCCCTGTTCGCGGCACACGCTAGATGGAAATAACTGGGTGATGGTGGCCGTTGAGTGTGATAGTACGTCTTATATATACTGCTAAACGTAATCAATCTCGATTGATTATTTTGGTCTCGTGCTCCATGTGTCTGCTTTGCTAGCAGTAAGCAGGATTCGTCTCATTAAGTATGCAAAACAACGAAACACGAGCAGCGCTTCTCTTTTCAAAGCTACTGGTACGTGGCTATAGGAAGCTCCATTGACTTGACAGAGTACAAGCGAGCATGGTTTTGTAATTTTCTAAGACAGACTCCACCCAGCCGACAATACTAATTTAGCTCCCGTTCAACGTTCAAGATGGCTCTACCAGTAGAGATGTACTTAATGGACCTAGGTCGATTAGTCTAACGCCATAGACAAAGTTTTGGTTATAGACCATCGAACGTCCTAAAAGTGCCAGCTTAGTACGTCGTAGAATTGACCTTTTTATCAGCCATGTCTATACCATCCCCTCCAATCTCTCTGGCTGTACTCAGAAACCCACGTCTCCCGCTTTCATTCACTTTCTGATCTTCACGCCGCCAAGAGAGCTCAACCAGAACTTCATTCGAAGGTCCTAAATGTGAATTGTATATTCAAATTTGCGATATTGATTCAATGACCTTCGAATTCACTTTCTAAACTTCCCATACATGAATGATACCTCATCATCGTCTGTCTCAACAATCAAGCCGCTGTCCTCTCTTACAAAACATCACCACACACCTTAAGCTCCCTCACACCCTCGCACCCTTAGACCGCTTCCCAATTGACCGGTCAGACAAAAGCTCAACTACGTATTCCACCATTCTATACTATCTGGAAACACCCACTCTTTGAGTAACGTCATCATGACACGAAAAATCGTCCAGTCGGCCGAGCATCAGCTGTTAACTGCAAAAGCCCGGATTGAGCAGCTGGAGACAGAGAATCGTGAGTTGAGGTTGGCGTTGAGCAAGCCGACACTGCAAGACAAGAAACAATTAGCGGTAAAGACATCGACGCCGTGCTTACGCAAGGGCTCTTTTGTTAGCGAATACAGCAGGTAAGAAGGATATTGGAATCCCAGTCCTTGGGCCTTCTCAATGTGCTATTTGACCTTTTTGCTGATCTTTTTGCTTAGTGGCAGTCACAGTGCTCTTGCAGGAGAGACACCGTCCTATGCTCGGTCAACCAGGGCATCTCGCCTCCGACGTTCTCAGTCTCCCACGTCTTACGCCGAGAGCACAAGATCCCTTGGACTATTCTCTTCATCTTCTTCATCAGGCAACAGCACCAATAGCCCAAAGCATGTCGTCATCCACGGAAAGCCATGCGTCTATCAGAGGGGAAAGCTTATTGAGCAAGACTATGGCTTTCTCATGTCTACCGAAGCCACAATCAATAGATTCGGAGACACAGAACGCTACAGAGAGGAGAGATGTGGCATTTTCCGACCATCACTGCCATTTTCCTGGGGGAGCACGCCAAGGCCAACTGCACCCCCAGAGATTGCCCGTCATCCACGCCCGGAACCACCAAAGTCGACAAAAATCATGTCAAGGGAAGAATTGGAGGACATAATGGAGCGAAAGGGCATTGAGCTGCGTACCAGATTGGATGACGATGACTGGCTGTCGGATCCAGCAAACAACGTCCGCATTGATCACGACGAGCTCTTTGATATCTTGACCAGGACTGAACGCCTGGCAAAACGATGTCTTTGGACGTGGCTCCGCGTCAATCATCCCAAAACGTGCATACAAATGGGACTCAACTACTTGTCAGACATGGACTTTGGCCGGAGCACCATGGAATCACTGTCAAATCGTGGTTACGAAATGTTGGGATACAGGCACACAAAGTCAGCGGAGGTCCACCGAAGCATTGGACACATGATTCGGCTCCGGAATCGCGTGCATCATTTCGACGGCACGTGGCTCACAATGCACATCGCCGACGAGTATTTATATGATGTCCAGAACCTCGCGGTGAATCTCTACGACGAAGAGAGTGCAGGAAGTGCCAGGGGCCTGAGGGACAGGCTTCGCCGAGGCGCCGAAGGCGTGGCTGGGGAGATCGAAACGTTGAGGCTGCTGATGGAGCTGCCTTTTGCGGAACGAAATCCATGGCAGCACCACCATGTTGAGTCATTCAGGGCCTTAAGAGGCTTCTACAGTGCCGATGCCTTCACGGAGAATGCCCCATTGGTTATTGCAGCCGCTTATGAGTGGCAGAAGTCAGGATGTCCGTCGAGCCCTGAACCGGACATTGGCGCGAGCCTAGCCAATGTACAGAGGCTGGAGAATGGTGGACATACGGGGGCGATTCTGACAGAATCGGAGAAACCGCATTTTCATGCAGCACATCAGACCTCTCGACCTCGACCAAGGAGCTCTTCTATGGGTGGGTCTGGCGGGTTGTCTCTCCGTGGACAACAAACCCAAGAGCAGTCTCATGTGCAAAAGTCAAAGCGGCGGGCAAGCTTCAGCATTGGACATCCGGCGACGTATCTATAACGCTCCTGGATAAATTCATATCAGCTACCTTTTAGAACGAATGGAGTAGCTTTCCGTATATGAAAGCCCCGACCTTGTCTCACTAGGCTTGAAAGATTTTGGCAATTGACGTAAGGACTTGCAAAGGAGGATTGATGCCGAAGCCTGAGGTTCTGCAGACATGACCTTAGCGTTACACCCTAAATTACTAGCAGCCAGGCTGATGATTACTCTATAATGGTCTTTGCTGGTCTAAGTGTCAAGATTTCACTGCGCAGACTTCATTGAGCAAACTTAACTTGCCATAAAGCATCTTGGGTTAATAATAGATCATTTGAATTGCTTGACTTCCTTTGTAGGACGTTGGAGAGAACTGAAGTCATCTTGGCTATATGAGTAATACACGGCTACTGGCCGTTGAATCTTTTGCTAAACTACGTCGTGTCGAGCTATCCGTGCGCACCAAAGATATTAGTACCAGGCTATGGCCAGCCCATTCATGCTGGGGCCTCTCAGCTTGACACCGAGCAACTTAGTCTAAGTATCTATAGAAAATTCCAGGTTTTGACTTGGGAAAATTGGGATTTTTGCTACCTAGGTACCTATAAATTTCGCACCACCGTCGTGAATGTGGCCACCTCCTCCCACTCCCTCCCCAACTCATCTGAGAGCTACTTCACCAAGCCACCCAACCATAATAATTTGAACTCCTCTTTTGATCAAAGAGGTTCGCACATTCTTTCAAGTGCTCTGCTCTTCCATACTCTCGCCTCCCTTTGGCACTCCCAATCTCACTCAACACCTCAGTTCATGCAATACCTGAGGGCTGAAGAAAACTTATATTGACACTCACCAGCCTTATAATATCTGAATCCTCATCATCACAATGAAACTCATACACTCGATCGCACGCCAGCTTTCTCTGGCCGAGGACCGAAACAAGGTGCTCGAGGAAGAGAACAATAAACTTCGAACTGAACTGGCGTGCATCAAAGCACGGACTTCGAGCCAGCCAGACCGAGGGCTTCCCTCATCACTCAAACGCAAGCGCTCAACCACACCAGAGCATGAGCTCCCTTCTTACGCTCGGCCAACCACATCATCCCGACTCCGGAGCTCGCCTTTGTCATGTTCTGGTTCCAGAAGCACCTCGCCGAGTACTGATGGGTCGTCAAGCCCGTCAAGACATCCAGAAATCGTCAGAATCAACAAGAAGAGTTGTGTCTCCAAAGACGGAAAGCCAGGTTTGATGAGATTCGGTTTCCTAAGATCTACCGTGGCCTCGCGTTCCCGAGATGAAGATTCTCTTCTCAAGAGGGATCGTCTTCGAAGTGGCCCATCCAACAACGATGAGACGACCGAGGCATCAGGCTGGGGCTATTGTTCAGACCCTTGGTACGATATAGAGGAGTCTGAGGGAAAAGAGGAGTTCAGACACAATGAGGAGCTCGAGGAGATTAAGCCAGCGAACACACTCCGAATCATGTCACAAAAGGAGTTGGATGACCTGGTCACACAAAAGGGCATCGCAAAACGCACCAGGCTTGACGACGATGATTGGACCAGAGGCTCTGCGCACCAGGTCTACATCGACCACGACACACTCTTCGACATTCTCAATGGCGCTGAAGCACTGGCAAAGCGCTGCCTTTGGGAATGGCTACAAACTCATCGACCATATGAATGTCGTCTCTGGGTCGGCTATCTATCAGACGTCGATTTCGGCCGAGATAGGCTGATGGCAATGCTTCGTCGCCTACCACCCGAATGCTTCACCCACAGGCACACCAAATCTTCGCAGGTCTCTTGCGAGCTCATTCGCTTGATCGGCCTTCGAAACTACTTGCACCATTTCAACGGTCATCGGCAACTAGTAAACAAGGTGGATGACAGTTTGAAGACAGTTCAGGAGCTTGCAGTGCTGCTCTACGACGAGAAGGCTGCCAGTCAAGCCAGGGCTCTTAGGGATAGACTCCGGGACGCAGCTCACCGAACCGTCGAGGAGATCGAAACATTCATGATGTTGAAGTCTCTGCCCGAGGCAGCAGATCTGTGGAAGCCTCACCATATGGACCTGATTCTGGACGCTGCCGACGGACTCGATGAGAACCCCGCGGCATGTTTTTACTCCCCTATCGCCTACGTTGCGGCGCGCGAATGGTTGTCTATCCCGTGGAGTTGGGATTGCGGTGTCTCTCAAACTGAGACTGAACAGCAGACACAGGTGGAGGGAATCGCTACTCGGGGTCCCGACTTACCAGATACGACGCAGGGTGTTGAGCATACCTGCTCTGGCCGGAACAACCATGCGAAACTGTTCAGGAGACACAGTGTTTCCGCTAAAATGCAAAGCGGAATGGTTGCTAATGGTGAGGAGGATAGGGCGGGAACTAGAAGACGCTCAGTGAGCATGTGCATGTCATTGTAGAAACGCAGAATGTTCACTCGAATGACGTGATGGGATTGGCTTTGCAGGAGTATAATCATTTAGCACATCGATTGATTCGCCACATATATAATAGAAATCAAACTCTATCAACTCATTCACTTCCTTGACCCCTCATGTGATCGATAGTATTCTGATTTCACCTACAAAGGAATTAGGGCTAGAACACTGGCTGAATTCCGTGGCCACAACCAGTGTTTGTCCCTCTGCGGTACTGTTGGCTATCGTAGAGGAGAAGGCTGGAATCTCGAAGCTCTCATTTTCCGCGGAATAATTGGCATGACTGAACTTATGGCTGTTCAGACAGATGTCGTCACACATGGAAGTGATACAATTTAGTGGCGGCAACGAGTGATACGGTTATTCATTAATCTGCTGCCGTGAGTAGGTCGAAGATCTTTATCACTTGGAAAGCAGTGCTGCGAGCCGCTCTTCGGTCTCTAGATATATAAGTTCACGTCATGAACTTACCTCTCCCTCAAAACCAACCCCTTTACTGCCAGTAACATCTTTCATCAGCAGATCAGAAAATTACACTTGACATCGACATTAAAATTTCAGTCTTTGCGACAGCGAATACTTGCTTCTTACTTCATGCGACCCTTCCATCTCTTGTTCGCACTCATCTGCGCGTCTCTCGGGTATGCTAAACCCGCCCTGATAAACACAGCAGAGACACAACAGCCGCCCCAAGGGCTTGCTTTGCCACCTCTTTCTCCCGTTTGCGGGCTGAGGCCATTTCAGTTTCCTACGGATTACAATGGGACAGCGAATTACTTCAATGGAACCCCTGAATGGTGGCTATACTGTAGCAAGACGTCTGAAGTGGTCAGTCCGAGCTACATCGACGAGCTCTTAAATGCAAGCTTCGTGAGAACCACCATCCAGAACAGATCGATTCCTAACAACACGGGATGGATATGGCCCTACCTTCTGCCTGAACCAAGCACTCAGATTTACGTATGTAACCACAATAGGCTGTTCAATTTTTCCGTCAGCGTCGGTGTCTTTAGCACGGTCAATAGATGGCTTGACGAGATTTGCGGCGAGGCAATCGCAGGGTATGTGTACCTTGATACACCTTGGGACGTCGCGATTGGGCGAAATTCGACCACTCCCAACGGCGATCCGAAACTTGAGTGTGGTGGCGAATGGTCATCGGATTCCATTTGGGCATAGAAAAAGTGACTACATTTTGTAAAATAGCTCAATATTACAGAATTGAATAAATTTTTCGCAACCCTTCGTATCTCTGTGCAGCGTGACCACAGGATATTTGGGAGGTTTGGACCAGTTCACTTGCTAAAATGCCCCAGAATTCGAAAAGGTACTTTGACATGATATAACTTGGAAGCCCTTTCATTACACTGGCACAGGTATATTAGACTCTACTGCTCATTATATGCGGTCCCAGAGAATCTGCGTCTTTTCCCGGAGATATAGGGCAGCTTTTTCCGGGCATGGCTCTTGGTGTACCAAGGGTCTATGTTCGGGTAATAGTCTTTTAGCTGTTCTCAGACAGCCAACATGGTATCAAGCTCGCTGCTGGAAGAAAGGAAGCACATAGAGTGAGCTCATCCAAGCGTTCCAGGCCCAAAAGGTCACTCTATCCGCAGCCTCATTACGCATGAAAAGTGTTCTCCATGCAACAGTGAACGCTAACCCACAACTTGCAGCCGCTACAGGAAGACCAACATTCCAAAACCACGGGCAAACAATGCCCCAGCCAAGCATAGGCAGCGCGATCGACCACCGACATCCAGCGTCACCAAGCACAATAGGAGCCGTGCGACGGTCACGCTGCCTGTCGCCCTCCACGTCCTCCAAGTCCTGCACGTGCATGGTGGTGGTGACGACCGCGAGCAGGATCGCGAGCCAGGCGGCGAGACGACCCTCGAAGAGCGGCAGCGGTAGTCCGGCCGCTACCTCGAGGGCGCCGGATGTGAAACACACGTAGCCCAGGCCTGTGATGAAGTTGCGCAGCAGAGGGTCAACCTCGGAGCCTCCCCACTTGTTGTACCAGACCGTGAGCAGCACACCCAGCAGCGACTGGCGCCAGGCTACGCCCATGGCGAGGCTGACGGCCGTGGTGGTCGGGCAGACAATTATCCCAAGCATGCGCGCCACCGGCGGCGAGATGCGGCCCGCGGCCAGTGGTCGCCAGGGCTTGTTGAGACGGTCCTCGGCTACCGAGGCTGGGCTACGTTGGTTGTTGACGTTGAAGGAGAGCAGGTGGATCCAGATCCAGAAGAGGACGAGGGGGAGGCGATGCGGTGCGAGACCGCCACCCTCAGCATCTGGGCTCAGACCGTAGGAGGACAGGGCCAGCGAGTTGGTGATGCCGAATATGCTTGTTGGGACGAGGATAGTCTTGAGGTCGGAGCGTGTGAAGAGCCATATTGTGTATGCTGCGGCAGCGGTGCGGTGGGTAATGTCTTTAACGATGCTCCGCTGAGAGGCTTGAGGGGCTATCTCCCGATGTATCGCCTTTGCTGAAGACATTGTATGGGAAGCACTGAGTCTGTGCTGCGTAATGGTGAGGAAACTGACAATTCCTTCAACCCTTGAGATCCGAGGAGATGACCCTAAGTGTTCTCAGTGCTGCCCTAGTAGGCCAAGGTATCTGATGAGATTCTGCCCTCCAGATGCCTCCTTCCTCGAGGGAGAAGGACGTCTTCCGCGGCTGGACTTATAGCTTTTCACTGCCAAATGGCATTAAGTAGGAATCTCGCGCACTTCTGTGAGCGCGAGGCTGCCCTCCGCATCTGTCTGGGTGCTCATGCATCCTTGCCTCAAAGCAACTCCCATGATAGTGTTCTGTCTCATCTACATCAGGTACAAGTACCTATTCATGTCTAAAAGTGACATATCAAACCAATCCGGTGGGCACGTCTTAAGGTCGAGGGAATTCTCACTGCCAGAAGGATTGAAGTGCCCCATTGTAAACAAGTTTGTCCGGCGTGCAGCCTGCCTTGCCGGATAGGGATCTATCTATGCGATATTTAGGATTTTCAATCCACCAGTCAAACAATGTAGTGTTGCTTACTGCTCCACTGAACGCGCGCATCGCCTAACCGGCAATTACCAAATGAGGCGATTTGCCGGCGACGAGTATAACATCGATCTTCTTACCAATCCAGGCAATGGCCTCTTGTACCCGACGTGAAAGTCCACGAAGGAAGGTGGCAAAAGCGACTATTGCTAGCCTCCGAGACCTCGGAAAGTTGAGACTTAATCCCTGATGTATCTTTACTCTGTGCAACCCATGTCTGGGCCAGCTCCTGACTCTGTAACACTTCTGGAAACTTTGCCTCCGGATTTTCCATTCTAAAACGCGGGTTGGATTTTCGTTCTCCAAAATGTCGAACTCATCAATTGAATTTGCAGTCAAGGACTGGCAAAACTATGGGCTTGAAAAGGTGGCACAGATAGGCCTTGGCCGCCCAACGGCGTGGTCCGACCTCTGGTTCCCACTGGTCGCCCTTGTGGCGACGGTAGCCTGTCTGCAGATCACGTACAATCTGTACCTGCACCCACTGGCAAAATTCCCAGGTCCCTTTTGGGCCCGAGCATCCCTGGTCAGGATAGCCCCCACTCCCATTCGCGTATAAGCGCCGTGGCTGACCGGCCCGCATAGCTATGGCGGTTCTGGCACACCATGAGAGGGCGGTCCCACCTTGTCATCCAGCACAACCACGAGAAATATGGTGGGTTGGCACCGTAATCCCGCAAGCCCCCCACACTATCAACTTCCTGTGTAGAAGTCTGAGGCAGGGATGGACAGAGACTGACGTGATAGCCTCACACACCCAGGTCCCGTCTTCCGCGTCTCACCCAACGAGCTTTCATTTGGCTCGGCAACATCATGGAAACCCATATACGGCTATCCGCCACAAGGGTCAGAACAGCTCATCAAGGGGGAATTTTATGACATGTTCGGTGCTGCGTACAAGACCGGCTGCATTGGCTCGGAGCGTGATCCCGCAGTCCACGCGAAGAAAAAGAGAAACTTGACTGCAGCATTTTCCGCCAAGGCATTGGCAGGCCAGGAAAGCATCGTGCAGAACTGTCTTGACAATTTTGTGGAGAAACTCGGCCCACTTAGTCGTCAGAGTGAAGGTAAGGGCATCAATGTGGTTCACTGGGTGGAGATGGCCATATTTGATATTTTGGGTGAGATGGCCTTTGGGGAGGGCTTCGGCTGTATTGAGAAAGGTAATTTGTTGCTCCTCACTTTGAACTGCCCCCTAATTTATTATGCCCAATGTGATCATCTAACAGCAAGTGCCAATTGGCATCGGCTTAATAGAACAGTATCATCCGTGGATGGATCTTATTCTCAAGCATCTGTTTGAGGTCACCCTCGTCGACAACCTACGGAGGATCTGGGTGCTAGATGTGCTCGGGAGATGGTTTCTCCCATCACTGACCTCGGGCGTCCGGGAGAAACATTCCATATATAGCCATGAAAAGGTCCAGAAACGTCTCGACACTGAAACGCCCCGGCAAGATTTCTTCACGCACATCGCGGGCAAGGTCCGCGCGGGAGAAGTGGAACAGGAAGAGATGACCGCACACGCATCAACACTGGTGTAAGTATCCTCAGCTGCAGCATCAATTGATATAAACACATGCAGTTTCAAGATCAAGCTGACAGAGGCTGAAAATCAAAACAGTCTCGCGGGCGGTGAGACGACAGCAACTTGCCTGACAGCCTCATTGTACTACTTGCTCAAGACTCCTGCAGCGCTCGAGAAGTTGACAAACGAAATACGGACGCGGTACAAGTCATATGAAGAGATCGACGCCAAGTCAGCCATGCAGCTGCCATATCTGCAGGCAGTCATTAGTGAAGCCCTGCGTATCCACCCGCCTGGATCGCAGGGTTTCCCTCGTGTTTCCCCCGGTTGCGAGATTGACGGATACTGGGTGCCCAAGGGAGTAAGTGTCCAAAAGTTCCATTGCACCTGCCAGGGTATGTATCAATACCTTATCACTGACTTGGACACAGGCGGAGGTGTATACCAGTGCTTGGACAGTCACGCACGATCCTCGAAACTTCCACGAGCCGATGAGTTTTATACCTGAACGCTGGTTGGACCCGGACTGCAAGGATATTAAGGAAGCCAGCGAGCCCTTCTCTCTCGGATATCGGGCCTGCATTGGTCGCAAGTAAGTCTTATGCCTGTGCATACTCCTGCAATGCAATCGAAGTGCAGTGCTCTAACATTGCGCGAAATAGCTTCGCGTATCTGGAAATGACATCCTTTCTGTCAAAGGTGCTTTTCAAGTATGACCTGGAACTGGTCAACACATCTCTTGACTGGGCAGACGAGTCCCGATGCTATGTAATGTGGTGGAAAGCACCCATCAGGGTCATGTTCACCGAAAGGCCCGTTGAAAATGAGCGCTGAGCCTTTTCGACAGCCAATATCGCGAATATACGATGAATAGAGTCTGTACAAAGTAAAGATTGGCAAGTGGGGGAAAAGTCTGTATCTAGAAGATCTCTCCACTCCAGATGGTGCGATTGTGGACACCAGACGGGAGCGGCTCTGCTTGAACGAAGATCTGTGGATCGCCAAATGGAGTTCAGATTTCGCACTAGACGACACGAACCGTTCCATCGGTTCCATTTCCCGCACCAATTATCAGTCACAGCTTCAATATCAAACCTGGATAGACCCTGCAACAGGTGGCATTGAACAATACAAGGTCGCACAAAGTGTAAATTGCAATGCTACTAGTACGAGCGCAGTGCCCCAACCCCTAATGCATCGGGATATGCTCCGTCTATTGTCTCTTCCAGCAGTTCCCTCTGCGCCATATATTTGAGCCCCGCTTCTTATCCAAGACCAGCGCCCGATTCTCAAACAAAACATGCAGGCAGTACATCGATCAAAGCGGTGATAATGTGCCATCCCGGTGAAACTCCCGCCACAGCCTCACAACCTTGTCCTTAGCATCGAGAAACGCGACTCCGTTGAAATCATTCGAGTCTGAAAGACACGTGACGAAGGTGTGTAGCGACCGGAGCTGGAACGACAGGATCTCCCTCAGCAACGCATGGCTCTCAGCTGTCGACTCAACCTCGTATTCCCCTATGGTGATGGAGAAGTTTGGCTCCCGAGCGCGCGACCCTGTTCTGACACCTCCCTTTGACAGTCTATTGTATGCCGTAGTCATGTGATTGCACAGCACGATCAGCCTGTTGACGAGCAGGAGCAGCAGGACCTTGGTTTCGACGCCATCCGCGCAATTCGGACACTGACGTATGGACTCGCCGTATCTGAGGGCATCTCTGTGGCTGGCAAGTGCTGAGTCAAGTGTTGGAGTCCTTTGTATTGAGAGCCAGCTGGAGTTGTTGTCTTGTGACATGGCCTCAGCAAGGTTGTCGGTGCTGAGACTTGTTTCCAGATCATTGATCATATATAAGAGAGCCTTCTTGCAGTCGCAGCCTGACTGCCCAGACTGTCCCGTGGAAACAGATGGTAAGCTAGGCTCTTGTTGTGTCTTTCCATGCGCTGGAAGGTCTCCGTGTGCCTGTATTCGACCACCAGCTTGTGTCTCATACAAGGGCAAATGGCCCTCCTGATCATTTACTTGAAATTGACCGCTTCTTCCGTTGACGCTCTCATACGTCAGAGACATTGGTTCAATAGAAAAGTCCGCGCCTCCTTGGTTTATGTTTTCGTTATTCGTGCCATTGATGTCCGAACATGCTGAACTGGCAACGCTGGGTTCGAGGTCAGTGGAATCAGTTGAGTCAATGTCCAACTGATGGCCCCCGAGGTTGAAGGTACCATCCGGTGAAACTTCTAAGAAGTTCATGGGAAAGTTTTCAAAATCAGTGAAGTCGTAGTCGCCATCATTGCCACTCATGCAATTGGTAGGTGGCGGAGTTATCATCTTGTCGGCATGGTCATGTTGCAGGATCGGCCGCTGTGCTGGTTGTTGCTGCTCTGATGGCCCATCAATGCTCCCCTCTCTCCTTGTGACTGGAGACTTTGTTGGTTTTTTTGTTCTCTCGTTTGAATAAGTGCATTTGATTCTGAGGGTGGCACAACGATCGCAACCTGTGATCTGGCCGGTGCATTTCACCTGAAGGGTGCCAACTATATTAACGGGATGCTCTTGGCTAACAGTCCTGATGTCTCCGAGGCCCTCAAAGGGGATTCTTGAAACACAGCTTGAAGAACTTAACATACCTTCTTTTTGCGACATTCTCGACAAGCCTTGGGGAGTTTTGGGCTTTGTCTCAACAATGTCGACTCACCCCCATCTGAGTTTTTATGCCATTTTCCGTACATTTTTACGAAGCCTTGAGGTATGACAATGAACAAGAACAATAAGTCGATTTATTTCCTCTCGACTCGGAGAGCAGCTGAAAAAGGAGTTTATGGTTGATGACACCGTAGACTGACTCGAATGAGCACTAAATGTTGACTGAAAGTATAAGTAATGTGGTCCCGTCATCGAAACGATTAATCCCTGTCAAGAGATCTTGGTTTACGGCGCAGCCCGTAGTAGCCCGAAGTGCGTCGATGCAACTACCGTATCTTCCTTTGCCAGTTCGTGCACGGAGTTACGAACCATATCACGTGGCTCCACAAATATAAGCAGTGAGAGATCCTTCGAACGGGCCCAGTGGACGGAGATGGTTAGAAAGCCTTGCGAACGGGGTAGGGCAGTGCAGCCCGCGGCGTGTTGGGCCTGTACCGACCTATCGCAGCTGCAGAGTGGAGCACTCTGTCTCGTTTCAGCGTTGCACTCGGTTTAGGATGCGCGGGCTGCCCAGCGGCACCGCGGCCGAGGGATTCAGGGTCCTCAACGGGGCTCCACTGCTCTGGACCTCTCAAGACCGAGAAGTCTCGGCAAGACTAACAATAAGTGCAGTGGCCCAGAATTTCTGGGCTAGAACTTGAGCCGATTCTTGCCTCTGAGGCTCTACGTCTTAAGCGACCACTCCACCGGTTCAGCACCCAATGGGGGCTGTTTTGCCTCTGCTTAGCTCTCACGCAAATGCAGGCAGCAGTTGCGGACTTTTGTTCTGACCCACTAGCGCTGAACCTTCCACAGCTATTCCGAGACCACCTAGTTGACTCTTGGAGATGCAGGTTCAGTGGCTGCCAAGCTATACACTCAAAGGATAATATCTGAACCGTACACAATGAAGCTCGGGAGACAGCAATTAAAAAACATTATTCAAATATATACATGTTCTGTAAGATTCGATGTAGTTTAACGCATGATTTTCGTTCATGATGCTTTTCCTTGTTTCTTATTTACATCAAATTCTGTAATTTTGCTGTTCATTTTGTATTTTTCAACTGGCGGGTAAATGCCAATGTGGGTCCCGTTGCCCATGCCTGCCTGGTGCATACCCCATGGATGCTGCATAAGATCCAACAAGGGCGAACGGAGGTGGGCCGTAGGTCTCTTTTCTCCTGCAGCTTACGAGCATGATATTCCGTAGTTGGGTACGTGGCCCCCCGGGCTCGTTCCGTGTTTCTCCCTTCCCTCCCTCGATCCAACACTTCCCGGCGGTGCACACCACACTCCTAATCGACACGCGTTCAGACGTGTCGCTCAGAAGGATTGGCCAAACTGCAGTCTGTGCCGTCATCTCTGATCACGTCTGCCAACCATGGCTTCCTTTGCAATGAACAGCCTCATTGGGCTGGTCGCGTTCGTTCTCCTCAATGCATGCCGTCAGCTGCTGTTCCGCAGCAAGACTGAGCCACCAGCCGTTTTTCATTGGATACCCTACATTGGAAATGCCGTGTCTTACGGATCAAACCCAGTGGCATTCTTTGAGAAATACCGAGAAAAGGTACGCAGAATGCATTGTTGAGCCGAGAAAATTCGGTTTGCCCAGAGAATGCGCGTTACTGACCTTAAGCAAGTATGGTGACGTCTTCACCTTCACACTCTTTGGCAGGAAAATCACCTGCTATTTCGGGCTCAATGGCAACGAATTCATCCTCAATGGAAAGCTCCAGGACATCAACGCCGAGGAGATTTATGGCCCGCTCACGATCCCCGTGTTTGGTAGCGATGTCGTCTACGACTGTCCGAACTCAAAGCTCATGGAGCAGAAGAAACTGGTCAAGTTCGGCCTGACACAGCAGGCGTTGGAGGCACACGTTCCACTGATTGAGAAAGAGGTACTGGACTATGTCAAGATGAGCCCCGCATGGAAGGGCGCGTCAGGAACTGTCGACATATCTGGTGCCATGTCCGAGATCACACTGTTCACGGCGGCGCGGTCACTGCAGGGGCGCGAGGTGCGGGAGCAGCTCACCGCAGAATTCGCCGAGCTTTACCATGACCTCGATGGTGTAAGTAACACAATACCCACTGCTTCTGTTCCAACTGGTAGTAACACTTTATTCAAAACAGGGCTTCACTCCGGTCAACTTCCTCTTCCCGTGGCTCCCCCTCCCGAGAAACCGTCTTCGCGACATCGCCCACGCCAAAATGCGAGAAGTCTACATGGAAATCATCAACCGTCGCCGCAAGGAGGGTCTTCTATCGGCGGCTGATGATGACATGCTTTGGCACCTCATGAACTCGAGCTACAAGAATGGAACGCCCGTGCCGGACAAAGAGGTGGCACACATGATGATCACTCTTTTGATGGGCGGGCAGCACTCATCGTCGTCCGCCAGCTCCTGGATTATGCTTCGTCTTGCCGCGCATCCCGATATTGCAGAAGAGCTCTATCAAGAGCAGGTCCAAAACCTCGGCCAGGGCGCAAAGGGCGCCCTACCACCGCTCAAGTACGCAGACTTGGACAAGCTCCCCCTCCTGCGCAACACCATCAAGGAGACTCTGCGTCTGCACGGCTCGATCCACTCGATCCTCCGCAAGGTCAAGAACCCAATGCCCATCCCCGGATCCCCGTACGTTGTCGGCACGGACAAGGTGCTCCTGGCCTCGCCCATGGTGACGGCCGTGAGCGAGGAGTTTTTCCCGGATCCCAAGAGCTGGAACCCGCACCGGTGGGACGACAAAGTTACACAACAGGTTGACAGCGAGGTTGGCGCCACGGACCTGGTCGACTATGGCTACGGTGTCGTGTCGGCGGGGACGAGAAGCCCTTATATCCCCTTCGGGGCCGGACGTCACCGCTGCATCGGTGAGAAGTTCGCGTACTTGAATCTGGGTGTGATTGTGGGCACCGTTGTGCGCAACTTCAAGCTGAGCACCATGGAAGGAAGTAAAGGCGTCGTGCCACCCACTGACAACTCGTCCATGTTTGCTCGCCCCCCTGTGCCATCCTACATCCGTTGGACCCGCCGGGAAGAGAGCTAAATATCACCTGTTGGACATCGACTTCATTCGAATCAAGTGGTCTCTGGAGCATGATGGGGTGCATTTACGGTTTGCGGGAGGCGATTGGAACGGAAAAACATTTAGACAACCAAGATCCTAGATTTTGGTGATTGAATAATGATTATATCAGAATAATTCCCATTGATGCTCTCAAGGAAGCCGGCCCCCGATTTCTTTGAGCCCTGAGATGATCCTGCCTTGTTTTCCTCTCGCATTAGAGGGGTTAAATTGATGGATTTGGAGTTTCCGTCAGCCAATTTGCCATTTACTTCCTGCGCACTGCTAAAGATCAAGTAAAATCTAATATTTTGACTCTTCCGCCGGTTTTGACACGACAATAGCTTCGAGACAACAGAGGTGACTCCGAAACCTTGCAAATGACCGTGTACTTTTCACGTGTGTACCAAATAATTTGTCTCTTTATGGGCAATGCTATATTGTAGTGTTCGTATAGAATACTCCGTGACTACTTTGGCCTTGCAGCTTTGACATTTCAGCGCTTTTCGAATCTCAACATCAACTTTCCAGGTTTCAATGTGAGTTGATCCTTAAGTTCCAGAAGAATACGGTCGGGGTGTTCTCCCTGAGCAAAAGTAATTCGATACTTTTTTACAACAGACGCAATCACCATGCGTATCTGAGCCATAGCGACTCCTTGCCCCACGCAAGTCGTTTTCCCTGTCAGCCGGTTAGCAGGTTTCACGGTGGGACCTGGGTCCCTCGAGGTCTTGCTACTTACCTGCACCAAAGGGGTGGAATGCTGAACGGTGCATGGTCAACTCGGACTGGTTGTACCATCGCTCTGGGATAAAAGATTCGGGGCGCTCAAATACCGCATTCACTGAGTGGTGTTGCTGATCAGTACCAAGCTACCAGCCTACCGAAGTTGTTGTAAAGGATCTGAGAGCAGGAAGAGTACTCACTTCTGAATATGGTCCAGCGTGGCGCGACCAGATTTGTATTGCCTGGAATAAAGGTCTTTCCGATGTGGATACCCTCGGGAGGCGCTTGTCGGACGACCGTGGTAGCTGCTGCGGGCCACAAGCGCATGCTCTCATTGACCACAGCATTCAGATGCTCGCAAGCTGCCACTGCAGAGAGATTGAACGGGTCAATGTTCTTGACTTGATTGTGGATGAGTTCCTGATGATCGGGATATCTAGCAAGGGCGTAGAACAGGAATGTGAGAGTAGGAGCAGTGGTGTCGCTATGAAGTGGTCAGAGGATCTGCAAAAGTTCTCGTTGGGTAGCTCAATTCTTGAAAATTGACTTACCTTCCTGCCACAACCACAGTGGGACCGTCTCCTCGCAGCCATTTCCAGGCGTCTTCAGTGTAGCCATCTTTCTTGGCTTGGTCAATGAAGTACGCGGCGATATCAGGTTCGTCAGATTTGTTCTGCGGGGAATCTTGTTAGCAAGAGAATTACAAAAACAAGTGAATTCACCGGTCTGTTCAAGAGAAACAGCCTGAAATTGGGACAGTGGGACTACTGACATGGATGCGATGCTCCAGTCTTGCTTGGCAAAAGTGCAAGGCATTGAACCAATCTCCAATGCGCCAGAACCAAGGCAGGAAATAGAACCCAAGACGAATGAGCCAGATGACGCTCTTCATTGGCCCCAGGATGGATATAGCCCTTCTGATCATATTGGCAGCGTCGTGCCACTGCTCATTCCTCATCATGCCAAAGTCCTTGTTAAAGGCAAACTCGCCCATGGAGTCGAAGGCATAGAAGTACATGAGATCATTCATATGCACTGCACGCCCATCAGTGCTGGCCTTGTCAATGATGTTGTTAAGAACCTCAACTTGTCGCTCGAGGCGAGGCCGGTACGTCTCAATTGCTGCGGGGAATTTGTCAATGTCAAGCTCTATGGGAAACAAAAATTCTGAAGGTAACGGTAACGTACCTTTGGATCCCATAGCTCGACTCCAAACATTGCGTCTCACGTCGTGGATCTTCTTATTCCGTTCGAAAGCCACAGAAAAGTCGGGAGCAATGATATCGTCGTAGTCTGGTCTCCAGCACTTTGTGGAATACCCTTCAAGGGCTTGAATAGCATCAGGGTGGAATATGGCGAGCTCGTTGGGTCCTTTCTCTCATGTTAGTCAGTCGTGTCTCATCCGCACCAGATTATGCTTGGCTCTACAACGGATTGCTCGTGTTGGGGGACTATACCGATTCTGACAAACTCTCCGTAGTCACGGTACATCTGGTCAAGGAGTTCATAGTTGCGAGAGTTAAGGTTTTGGTACACGTGCCAGAGCTTGCTAATGCTCGCAGTCCGTGGGCCGGGGAAACCTTTCAAAGAATGGAAAAGCACTCTGTACACTGTCATGCTCCCAAAAAGACCACATAGATAAGCAGCGAAGGTCCCAAGGACCAGGCGGCTAGCCGAAGACGAGTCCTCCTGCCGAGAGAGCATGAAGTATGCCACGGTGAGGAGGAGAGTGTGGAACATGATAATGTGAGGTGCTCTCATGTGCCATTCACCTCGGATGAACACCGCCAGGTGGGCCGCCACGCCAGCCGTGACGGCCAACCCAACGACGGCTGGAGGGACAAGGAAAGACATGGCGAAGGCTGATCGTGAGGGCCAACAAATGTGCCTCCCGCCAGGAAATGTTGAAAAGTGAACCCTCTGTGTTTCTCACGCGCGTCTCGAGCAATGTACATGGTCTAATTATGCAGGAAGGTGATTTTGCAATCTGGTGATCTGTGTGCTGAGCTGACTACCTAGTTGGGCAGGTCCCCCTCGGTCTGGCACGTACGATATCGCGTAACGGCGGAAGCCTCATGGTCATTTTGTCTCCGGGCTCCTGGCGATATCAGTACATGATGCCTATGTACCAAGTACTTCTCATCTGACAGTTGAGTAACGATCAGAACTGGATGGAAAAAAGAGACCACTCTGTCGCCAAGACCTCGGTTGAGTCACAGTGTTCCTTCGTGGGAGCGAGTTCCGACGCTTTGAGCAGTATCCCGGAAATCTCTAGATATTCAGTGGGCTGGGGACAGAGAGCAGGCCTACGGTGGCGTACGCGCCAGCACTCAGCAGGGATGGCAAGCAAGTGCTGATGCTCTTTCTGCTGAGTGTTGTTGGTTCCGTGGGGCCATGTGGGCGGGTTGTTTCGTGAAGTTTTACCAATCCATGTGTCATGTCAGCAGCGACCCGCCGAGGCAGTGAGTAGCTGATTGTTGCGGATAACAACTCGGAAGTTCTGCGGTCGGATCTGACAAAATGCTTGTATCGTGCTGAAGGATTTATTAGCCGGAGGATCCTGAAGCACAACGTGCAAGTGGTGAGACGCGTTATCCAGAATGGACATGGCGGCCGGCATTGCAGGTCGAGTCCAGTGGGGGCAACAAGTACGAAATCATCCTTCGAGTTTTGCTACAGGAGTGTCTGGAGTGCTCGAGCTCCGGCGAATTCCCCGAAGAGGAAAACTCCGGACCCATAGAAGCTGATCCTGCTGACGATGTTCTTGGTCGTAGTAGCCCGTCTGTGCTGCACAACCAAGGGGACGCATCCACCCTGGCGAATCCTTTCTTTTGCTCGTAACTTTGCACGCACTGCCTGGTCAAGCTTTCCTTGGCGCGACGAAACTGTGCTATGGGGGCATTGGCAACATTCTCACTCGATTGTTGGCGTATGTCAAGTCCTGCAGGTGGAAAGCAATCACATTTGAAGGGCGAAAAATGATCTGTCCGCTCCTGCTTCAAGACAATGTGCGTGCCGAATTAAACCCATGCGATCTGATAGGCTACCGCCAAATGAGGGTCAGCATCATAGGCTCCACAGACTGGGCTGTTGGTGTAGGGCTATTGGGCCCCCGGCTGGCTGGCAAAGACCTCCTTGTCAGCTTAAATTACGTATTTTACAAAGACACGGTGTGACTCTTATTATGTTATTCGAATTTTGCCAATGAGGAGAATCTCTACTAAAGAGATTTTGTCATTTATTCGCGAGACATTTCTGCGTGATAAGAATTTAATGCTCTATATGATAATTACACTCATGTCATTCAAGAAATACGTCTACTGGTAAGTAGTGATATGAATTTATCCTATGACTTGTACCAAATGGGTTTGCTAGCTAACAGGATTGCTGACAGAATTCCTGTTCAATAATACAGTGGCATATGTGGCCCTGCCGTCGTGCTGGGCATCTTCCAAGGTTCGGAGCAAACAAAGAAACCCACAGCTTGGCAAATGCTTGACTTGCTCATGATCCCCTTCCCGCTGAAAACAAGCCTTTCTAGCCGCAAGCAACGCCCACGTTGATATCACGCCACGAGTACGACCACTAGCAGATTATCATTTCTGGTGCTTACTCCCGTCCCCCGCCTGCTCCCCTCTCCCGGGCTCTTCAGCACTACACAATGGAAGCCCCGAAGCCAAAGCCCACGGAGGCAGACACGATGGCTGAGACGCGTGACAGCCATCCGGATGACGAGCAGCCAGAGAAACCAGCCCACTCTCCTGAGTCTGAGGAGAGCTCTGCAACCGGGGATAGCTCGACCGTCCTGACGGGTGCTCCATTCGTGCTCTTGGTGTTTTCTCTGGTATTGAGCAGCTGGCTGGTGGCCCTGAATGGTACCGTGATTGGGACTGTAAGATCCCCTGGCCCCCTTTCTTGGCGTCTGGTGTCGACTGATCAACGCTGACCGCCCTGCTTATGACAGGCAATCCCAGCAATAACCGATGAGATTGGTAGTGTCAACGACGTGGGCTGGTATGCCTCAGCATACCTGATGACGAAGTGAGTCTGGAATTTCGGAAGGTCTTCGTGTATCACTGTCGTTTGCATCACTCACTGATGATGACAACCATTAAAGCTGCCCGATGTCGCCACTCTCCGGCAAGCTGTATCAGCTGTTTCCGCTGAAGCTGACGCTGCTTTCCTTCATCGCCATTTTCATGGTCGGCTCCCTCGTTTCTGGCCTCGCACACAACTCCCCCGCCCTTATCGCCGCCAGGGCTGTGACTGGTGTTGGAGGTTCCGGGATACTGACGGGAGCTGTGACGTCTATCTCCGCTGCTGTGCCTATTGGGAAACGAGCTCTCCTAATTGGCATTGTCATGGGCTGTTTTGGTCTCGGTCAGGCAGTCGGCCCTCTTGTGGGTGGAGCTCTCACCTCATATGCCTCCTGGCGGTGGTGCTTTTTCATGTGAGTATCATGCACCCTCCGAGACACAATACACACACACAGGGTGTATACAGGAAGGAGCATACCTAACAATCATTTGCTCTGTTGCAGGAATCTGCCCATCGGCGGTGTCGTCATACTACTCATAGGCTTCGTTGTTCGCTTCCCCAACACTGGAGTCTCCACCAGCAACTTGAGTGCCGCTCAAAAAATCGCCCAGCTTGATATCTTCGGCTTCCTCGTCTTCACACTTGCCAATGTGCTCTTTCTTCTTGGGCTACAGTGGGGTGGGGCTGGATATGCCTGGAATTCATCTGTCGTCATTGGTCTCTTGTGCGGCGGTATCGTCGCCTTCTTGCTCTTTGCCGTCTGGCTCGTGAAGAGAGGCGAGTTCGCCCTCATCCCGCTGCGGCTTCTCAGGGGGCGCATTATCATTTCCATCAACGTTACGACCTTTATCCAAAGTGGTGCAACTTTCATCGCTCTCTACTGGATGCCCTTGTGGTTCCAGGTCATCAAGCAGGCCAGCTCCTTCGAGAGCGGGGTTTGGGTACTGCCAATGACCATATCGCAGTTGCTTGCCGCGGTGATATGTGGCTCTCTCGTCCAGCGCACTGGTTACTACCTTCCTGAAATAATCTTTGGGAACATGTTGATGGCGGTGGGAGCCGGGCTCTTCAGCACCATGTCGCCCACAACGACTACAGGGCAATGGATCGGCTATCAGATCTTGGTGGGCACAGCCCGAGGATTTGTTCTTCAACTGGTACGTATTCCCAAAAATAAGCCCAGAGTCTCATTATAAGCGTGGTCTAACCCTGCAGACAGACCTTGACGGCAATGCAGGCCAATGCGCCTCGGAAGGACGCGTCGGCGGCCGCAGGGGTTGTCATGTTCTTCCAGTGGTTCGGCGGAGCAATCATGACTTGTGTGGCCAAGACTGTCTTCACATCATCGATCGCTCCTCTCTTGGCCAGTGCCGCGCCAGAAGTCAACCCCTTGACCGTCATTGATGCCGGAGCCACCGAGCTGCAGTCCATGGTGCCTGCGGACGAGTGGGGTGGAGTTCTACGTGCATACAACAGCGCTATCAGTCATGTCTTTGTAAGAAAATATCTCCTCACATTCACTTTTCCATCTTTCGGTTTACATGAGACTAATCCCAAAGTAGGAACTTCAACTTGCGGCGGCTTGTTGTGCGTTTGTCACAGGATTTGGGATGGGTTGGAAGAATTTAAAGAAAGTTCAGCAGTAAATGCCCGGAGCTGTTGCGTTTATTGTAGTGGCATACTAGCCTTCATGTACATAACTATCTTTGATTGAATATAAATTGTTGTAATCCCAAGTTCGACAAATTTTGAAACCTGTCCACATACGCTCGGGATCAACTCCGATGAGCATTGCTGTCGGAAAGAGAGTCCTGGTGGCGTTAGTGACTTTCTAAGCAGGCTCAACATGAGATAACCCCGTGCAACTAACAAACAGGTAGCTGCACTGCCCCCTGATCTGGATGGTCATGTTGCCGACCTGCTTGTAAACTTGAAGATTCTAGTCAAATGTGTCCCAGAACTGATTCATCTCCATACCGAATGTATCCAGTTGGGAGACATCATTGTAGCCGCTAGATTGCACACCCGAAAGTTCTTGAAAGCCCATTATATCCTGACAGCCCCATTCCATCGACACCGGCACGGCAGGCTGGGCAAGGTTTCCTCCGCCGGTGCTGGCCGCCGCAGCATCAAGTTGCACCCCCTTATCACGCATGTCCGACACGATCCGTGGCACCTTCATCGCCGACCCTTGTTCATCCTGTTGTAGCCTCCCCATCTCCGTCCCACGCGCTTCCCAGGCCTGCAAGACGAGCCGGGAGCAGACGACAAATATGGCATCGGCTAGCTTGGGCTCCGCGGCGTGCGCCTCGTAGCTCTCGTCCAGCACGCACCACGCCCTGCGGGACGCGCCGCTCGACGGAGAACTCCGCAGGTACCGCAAGACGTGGACGTACGCGAGCATGGGGAAGTGCAGCCGCACGAACCAGGCGTAGCCCCGGGCCAGGGGTGAGGTCAGGAGCTTCGCGTCGCACTCGAGCATCCTGAGCGCATGTGAAACGGAAGACTCGTCGTTGCGCTGGGGGTCGCCTGGCTGCTGCTGCTGCTGCTGTTGACTACCCTCGGATGACGCGAACCTGGAGTAGTGCTCTAACAGGCGGCTTCTAGCCAGGGACGCGCGTGCTGTCCAGATGGTCATGAAGTATAGAGGGTTCGTCGAATCAGATGCATTGCCGTATTTGTCCTCAATGAGTTGCCCCAGTGCTGTTAGGTCGCTGTTATCGGGACGGGCAATCGTATTGGAATATGGGTTCGCAAAGCTCAGGTGGACGGCGCTATGGCGGAGGAAATCTGCGTGCTGGTATCGCAGGACGGTAAAAAGAGCCTCGGTAGGTTCCTCGTGGGCCGGTGGTGCCGTCTGTGTTTCCGGCCTGATCTCAAAGTCATGCAAATTCGAAGGCATCCTGCAGTCCCAGGCAGGAATTAGGGGCGTTGTTTTGTACTCAGTGAGCTCGCAGATGCGGTGATTAAACGTCACCAGCGACCACCAAAGCCTTCGGCACATCTGGGCCTCCAGAGCGCTGTATGTAGCATATGTGGCCTCCATATGGATCCCCATCCGCTGTGCTATGTGAACAGCTACGGCTAGCATTGAAGACATGGATCGTGGGTGAGTGTCGTATGCCACGGACACCTGGAGACAGCAGAAGGTAAGTGTCTTGCACGAATATATGGAGAATAGATAGCCAAGGGCTTGCCGAGCCATGAACAGGACTCCTCTTACCAGATAAAGAAATAGAGCCGTCAAGCAATCACGGCTATTAGTGCGCAGCACCTTGCACTCGAGGAGCGCCTGCCGGCAGGCGAACTGGTAACCTGAGAGAAGTTGATTCCTCGGAGAGCTGAAAAGACGAACACACTCATCCCCCGCAAGGCTCATTACCGCGACGCAGTAGATACTAAAGATCAGTGCCTCGAGTTCAGGACTGATTGCTTTCAGGTCACTAACGGCATCTAGGATACGCGCTTGTAAAGTGGGAGAGTGGGTAACCCTGAGCAGGGGGTTCACGTTGTCGAGGTAGATCTGCCAGAGCCTAATGATATGTATCTGCTCTGGATGCAGGATTGACAGCTCGACATTGGCCTTCGATGAGCCAGCGCCAAACAGAAACTCGTCGTGATTCTCGTCGTGATATGTGCGGTCCCAGGCGCCTCCTAACTCATCGTCACTGCTGTCGCTTCCATGGCCAGCATCGTGGGTATCGTCGTGTTCGGCGTGGTACGAGTGTTCTTGTTTGATGGCGCTCAAGAGATCACTGAGTGATGAAATACATAGCGTCATGTTAGTCAGGTGAATAGGGCATGAGAATGCTTGAGGTCCCGGCAGAGTGTTGGTTACACGTACACTACCTTGGATGGGGAGCTGCCGCCGGTTGTGTCCTTTGGTGTCTCCGAGCAGGTTCTATCCTGCCGGTTGGTCAGGGAAGCCGTTCCGTCATCAGTAGGAGAGGCGTGCTGAGCACATGTTAGGGACGGTGAAGGGGCGGCGGCATAGTCTGGATGTAAGGCTTCGAAAGGGATGCGGTGATGGCGGAGGATGTCCTCATAGCGGCGGATACGATTCAGCAGCTCGCCCTCGGGGAACCTGCGCCGCCGCCGACGCGGGACCAGGGCGGGCTCACACTCGACTTGGTGGCGGACACAGTTCGCGCAAGGGAACTTGCGGTCGCATTTGACCTTGCGCTTCTGACAGGTCAGGCAAGCGAGGACAGGTCCCGGTCTTGCGTTGGCCGTCTTGGATGCGCCTGTGAGAGTATTGTTTTTGTCTGCAATCGAGTACATGACGCACGTCCTGTTGTTCTAAGTTTGGCTTTGGTACTCCTAGGTCATGTTCTCAGAGTGACCGATCGGAAACTGTGTTGTCCGGCGCCGGCCTTTGTTGGGAATCCTTTTGCTTCGGTAAACTTGACCGTCTCCCTGTCCCGTCTCGAGTTTGCGGCCCACCGCCGGGGGTGGGGCGCAATGTAATGAAACGATGCAACCCTTGGTAGTAGCTGTCAAATACCGTGTTCGCGTGTGATGGATGTTTCATGCAGACCAAATACTGTGGTTGTTGGTGCAGGGGGTGGGTTGTGTCGTAGTAGTATAGTAGTGCGACTGGCGGAGGAGGGGTCTGTTGCCAACAGACCTCGGGACTTAGCAACACCCGAGCGGCGGATTGATGATGATTACTTTCTAACATTGCAGTAATATGCAGACCGTAGACTACTTCTTCCATACTGGCGGAAGATAGCAAGACCCGACGTCCTCGACCCACCCCTAGAGTCCGAGCATCCAGGATCTGTATTCCAAGTGAAGCAACATAATGGCAGCGGCGTATCTCTTCCTGGGTTATAAAGGGCCTCCCTTGGTGTTTCCTCAGTTGTTCGGCTGAATTTTCGCAGTCAACCTTTTTAATCTGCCATTCGCTTCCAAGCCCTGACTCAAGCGAGCGTAAAATAGACGCCATATAAACGAAGAAAGAAACAAAGGAACAACTCCAGTCCGCCAGAATGTCCCTGCCTGAGCCTGTAGCGGCACCGACGAAAACTCCCAGCGCTAAATCGGATGCCCCAGCCGGCAGGATATCATCGCAGGAAACTGATACCGCAAGCAAAAACGACACTGTCAGAACGGTGAGGGCTGAGGCCGAGCCTGAGAAGAACGGTGCCAAGACTTGGCTCGTCCTGGTCTCAGTTCTCCTAGGCACCTTTCTCGTCGCACTGGACAGAAGCATCATCTCAACGGTACATACATAGCCTCTCTATGTGCTCTTCATGTTCGTGGATCTAACTGACCCAGACTGCTCGTCCCTAGGCCCTACCCGCAATTACCAACGACTTCAACTCCCTCGCCGACTATGGCTGGTACGGCAGTGCCTATCTCCTGACCTCATGTGCCTTTCAGTTGCTGTTCGGCAAGCTCTACACCTTCTTCTCCGTCAAGACCGTTCTCCTGCTTAGTATCTTGCTCTTTGAGGCCTCCTCGGCCCTCTGCGGAGCAGCCCCGAACTCGACGGCTTTCATCGTTGGCAGGGCGTTCTGCGGTATTGGCGCTGCTGGAATTTTTGCCGGATCTGTAGGACCCTCTCTCTATTTTCAACGTCTCTTTTGATCTGCCATAACCCCCATCCGTCCTCTAACTTAGAAAATTTGCTCTCTGACAGACATCTTGCCCAGGTCGTTTGCGTCATCTTCGTTGTCCCGTTGCACATTCGGCCAAAGATTCAAGGCTGTTTCGGCGCCTTCTTTGGCGTCGCTTCCATCTCTGGTCCTCTGATTGGCGGTGGACTTACCGCCAATGTGAGCTGGAGATGGTGCTTTTGGCTCAATCTGCCAATCGGTGGCGCTGCTATGGCTGTCATTGCCCTCCTTCTAGAAATCCCTGACCGAGACACCACTAAGATCCCATTGTCCGAAAAGTTGAGGAAGCTTGACTTTCCAGGTACCGTGCTTCTTATTCCGGGTGTGGCTTGTCTCCTGCTCGCACTCGAGTGGGGCGGTCAGACATATTCGGTGAGTTAGACACCGCGCAGCGGCATGGCATGGCTTGCAAGGCCCTGATCTCACAGCCGTTCTGTGACTGACAGTGACTAGTGGAGCGAATGGCGCATCATTCTCATGTTAACCCTTGCCGGAGTCTTGTTGCTGGCATTTGCTGCAGTTCAAGTCTGGATGCCTACAACGGCCACCCTTCCTCCCCGCCTGTTCAAACAGCGAAGTGTCCTTTCTGCGTTGCTTGGAACCTTTGGTATAACTGGCGGGAATTACATTTTTGGTAAGAAGGTGATCGGATTCAACTTCATTCCAAAAAGCCTTGAGACTCATATCAAGCACAGTATACTATCTTCCGACTTGGTTTCAGTCTATCCAAGGCGTCAACTCGGCGCAATCTGGCATCCGGCTTCTACCCATGATGATTGCAATGATCCTTGGGTCGGTGATTAGTGGCTTCACAAATGCGAAAGTCGGCTACTATACACCACTTGCCATAGTAGGGTCCTGCGTCATGTCAGTCGGAGCTGGGCTGATTACAACTTTCTGGCTTGATACCTCTGGGGACAAGTGGATAGGCTACCAGGTCATCTACGGTATCGGCATGGGCTTCTGTTTCCAGGTGCCCAACCTTGCAGTTCAGGCGGTCCTACCCAGGGCGGAACAGCCCATTGGCCTGTCGCTGATGCTGTTCTGCAACTTGCTTAGCTCTACCGTCTTTGTCTCCGTTGGCGCCAACGTCCTGAACAACCAGCTCCTGGCCAGGCTTTCCGGGATCCCCGATTTCGAGCCGGGTCTCGTCACTTCCGGCGGCGCCACGTCTCTGGTAGATAGCCTGCCTGTGGCATACCGGGATGTTATCCTCGCGGCCTATAATAAGTCGCTCCAGAAGGTTTTCCAGATTGCTCTGATTCTCTGCTGCATCTCACTCATCGGCTGTGCTACGTTGGAGTGGAAAAACGTCAAGAAGGGCAAAGACAATATGGCTACTGCTGAGGCTGCTGCTGAGGCAGGACAGCAGGAGATCGGTTTGGCGGCTCACAGCAACGAGTCCGAGAAGGCGGAAGAAAATAGGGGATCACTGAAAACTTGAGGCGGTAAGCTGCATTGGCAATATAGGCGAATAAATAAAAGGGCATTTTGAAGTCAAGGTGGAGACTTAAGCGGGCCGGATACACTGTATTAGATCAAGTCGATAGACATAAAGCAAAGCAACTCTTCTCATATTCTTCAGACCTAGTCATTTTTCCAGTTACCTGCCGAATAGGAGGATACAAAATGGGAGTATGAAGACAATCAGGACCCTGGTGAGTCCAATTATATAACTCACATTCTGTCACTCTATGACTCGTGGCTGGCTGGATGATCCGCTATAATATAGATTAGGTATAATATAGGCACATTATAAGGTATATATTATAGGTACGTTATAAAGGAGGTTTTCCACAGCTTGTCTCAGACTCCTGCATGTGTAATCAACCTCGCTAACCAGACACCATCCTATCAATTACACAGCAGCTGAGCAAACTGAGAAAACTCAATGTCGTTCTCGAGGATATCCATCTCCTGAACTGTGAGTGACACCGTAATCTCCGTGCCGCCCTCACGCCTCAGAGGCCCGATGCTACAGTACCGGCAAACCATATCGAACAGGCGACGTTCCTGACGGAAGAAATCAGGTATCCCCCCGTTCGCAAACACTTGGCTGCCGAAGCTCGAGTCCAGGATAGGCAGCGACAGGAGGCTGGTGATGCCAAACTCGGCGCCTTCAAACGTGGGCATGGGCCGTCGGAGCGCCTCCGCCGTGAAGTCCTTGAGCCCCGTAGCAGCGAGCCCGTAACCCCCGAGAGCCCTCTCCCGTGTGACGCCGGCGACCGACCGCCGCACTGCCCCGACTACATCCTCGAGCCGCGTCGACGGCGCCACGAGCTCCTCGACCGTGAGCCTTGTCATGGTGTAGAACACCAGCGTGCCCATGTACTGCCACGGCAGCACGTCGCTGAGGAGTGCTCTACCGTTCAGCGTGGTGTCCATCTCGGTCGCGGCCCCGGGTGCGCTATAGGACGGATCACCGGGATTCGCGGAGCGGCGGGCGCGGATGACGCACCGCCATAGCAGGGCCATAAGGGCGTCGTTGGCCGTGGCACCCGGCTCGGAGGCGGAGGCGGCGATGGTGGAGAGGCGCGCGATCTGCGCCGCCGAGACGTAGAAGATTCCTGTCTTCATCGGCGGGGGTGGCTTCGTAAGTGGCTCGTCCGAGGCACCACCCGCCGGCAGTCGTAGGCCACCAGCACCAGCGTCTGTGGGCGGAAGAAGGCCCAGCATCCTCCAATTCTCGGGAGTCGGCTCAGCTACGGGGGAGCCTGCGTTCTTCCAGACGTCCACCAGGGTGTTGTAGTCGAAGCATTCCTCACCAGGAATCAAATCGAGTCCCCCGCGGCTCTCCTCGCCTTGGTGCATGCGCATGTGCTGCGCCCACGTGCGGTAAATCAACGCCATGCTCATTCCATCCATCAGCGCGTGGAACATGGCGATACCCAGTATGAGACCGCCCTCAACAAAGTTAGCCTGTGCCACGAGCAGTGGCGTGCCGGCTTCGTCGAGGTCGGCCTGGAAGCGGGATGAGGGTAGAAGCTGGGAGCCGTCCAGCAGGTCTTGTGGCAGACCCTCTGCCACCAGCTCGTTGTAGTCAGGCCATGTGTCTGACAGGTCTTTGTACTCAACCACAGGCTTCCAGTCGGCGTGCTCACGTGCTTCAAGTCGCCCCACGGTCGGATTCTCCGGTGTTGGCGGGATGGAGAAGGCTCGTCTTGTTAGGAAAGGGAGTGTGGCGCAAGCGTCGTCGAGACTTGCGCGCAGCATGGAAAGGACTTGGTCCTGAGTCACGCCCTTTTTCAGTTTGAAAGTACAAACACCACCATGGAAATATCGTGGCAGAAGGTTGTCCATCGCGCTAAGCTCAAAGCAACTCGTGTGTTTAGCCATTCTGTCTAAGCCAAGCTCCAATCGAGGACGTGTTTGTGTGTGTAGGCTAGCGGAAACAGATATTTTGGGGGCGCTGAAACTGAATGGAATGTTTTGCACGTGTTAGTGCCAGCTACTATTCATGCAAAGCCTCAGGAAATGGAATGAATTTGGACAAGGCTGGCTGCGCAGTCGAATATCGCATGTCCCCGAGATAGTTCATTTCTCTGTCTCGACAGGATAAGACAGAAGTGTTGACATTTTTTGTTCGTCACGTACAAACGCACTAGACCCTGACAGGATTCCTGACGTCTGAAAGCACTGGGCTAGCTGAGTGGGCCGGTGTCAGCAACTTCAGGCAGTTTCCTCATCGGGAAATTTCCGGAGATCTATCTGCACGACTTGGAAGCCAGGTGCCAGGAACACGAATCTCCTCCTGAATTTTTGCAAATGCTATTCTTTTGGGGTACGCATCTTTGATGGAAGAATCTCGGAACTTGGTTGGTTTGAAGAGTATGGTTAGGTCTATGTTCTATGTACAATGTATTTCAAATCTAAATCCATCATCGCCTACTTGTAGTCATTTCTGTATTTACATGTGAATCAAGCTGATCGAGCTTCTTGGTTGCGCTTGCCAACAGTACTAGCCAGGTCTCTCAGTGACTTCGCGCCCAGCAAGTCGAAAATGGACATGTCGCAGCGGGTGGTGAAGACCAGCCAGTTGCGCAACTCCACAGCGACTAGGGAGTCCACTCCGTATTTTGCCAGTGGCTGTGTCGGGTCAATCTCCTCCACCGGCCTGGCGAACATGTCAGAGACCTTGCCCACTACAGCCTTCTCGACCAGTGCGGCCGCCTCGTCGGCATCTTGCGCACCAGCAAGAGCCTGAGCTAGATTCGCAGTCACGGGCTCGCCGTCCTGTTGTTGATCCTGCGAGCCCTGACGCTGGCGGTCATCGTCGGCTGCCAGGGCTGCAAATCGCAGTTCCCGGGCCCAGTGGCCGTTTTGCTTCCGGACGGCGGTCCCGGAAAGACCTGTAAGAATCTGACTGGTACGAACCGTCCGCAGGGGCACGCGGACACCGTAGTCGATCAGCCGGTGGAGGTCGGCCTCCCGAATGACACGGAATTGATCGCTGTGCTCCAGCTTATCCGAGAGCTTCTGCATGCCTGCGTCTGCCAAGTAACCAAGATCGGTGACCAGACCGAGGTCGATGGTGACGCACGGAAGGCCATGCGCAGCTCGGTTCCTGGCCACGGCGTCCTGGAATGCGCCACCAGCTGTGTAGTTGGTCTGACTTGCATTTCCGGACATGCCGACGCAGGAAGAGAGGATGATAAGGAAGTCAAGGGATCCGGCCTCAGAGAATATCTGGTGAATGTTCCATGTGCCGTCGACCTTCGGCGCTAGCGACGTCGTCCACTGCTCAGGCGTCATACTCTCCAAGATAGTGTCATTGAACACAGCAGCGCTGTTTATAACACCGCGAACAGGAGGCATCGTCTCAGCGCACTCTGAGATTACTCGCCGCAGGTCACTCAAGCTACCCACGTTGCAATTCTTCAGCACAAGGTTGACGCCAGTGTCCTGCAGGTAATCGCGCAGCGGCTGAGCGTAGGGGCTTGATACTGCGTTCCGCGAAAGCAACAAGAGATTCTTGGCGCCATGGTCGACCAGCCATCGCGCAAGCGATCGACCCAGGCCTCCCAAACCTCCGATGATGAGGTACGTGGCGTCACCGCTGAGCTTCGTGGCCACCTGACGTGGTAGCGTTCTGACCTTATCTCCTGACCCAGAGACAATAATGTTTTTGGTAATTGCAGTCTCCACGTGCAGGAACCGAAGCGCATCATGAATCTTCCTCATGGGATAAGTAAGCAAAGACCCAAGTGGGCGCAATTCCTTGGACTCAAGGAGCGAGATGACCTCGGACAAAATCCGCTGCAGAACACGACCACGGTGTTCAGCCAGCTGCACCATGTCCACGGCCGCGAAGCTCGCGGCCTTCTGGAACATGCCCATATCGAGCAGCTTGTTCTCCTCTATGTCGCGCTTTCCGAGGTCGACGAAACGCCCGTGCGGCGCAAGAATGGCACAGCTTTCTTGGAGAAGCGACCCAGTAAGTGAGTTGATAACTGCATCCACTCCACGCTGGCTGGTCGCGTCCAGAATACCACGAACGAAGGATGCGTCCTTGCAAGAGGAGATGCGAGATGCCGGAATATTGTAGTGCTCCTCAAGGAAGGAACGCTGCTCAGGTGTGCGAGCAGTGGCGAAAATATTCAGGCCCTTGTCCAGTGCGAGACTAATACAGGCCTGGCCGACAATGCTTGCCGCGTCATGGATAAGCACGCTCTCTCCTGGCTCCAGTCGCGCAGTCTCGAACATCGAGTAGAATGCGGTAGTCAATGCGGATGTCATACCTGCAGCCTCCTCGAACGTCATGATGTCTGGTAAGGGGACCACGCTCGTCCCCAGCACCCGAACGCGAGACGCGATGGGGCCCCAGTGTGTAAGTGCGACCACCCGATCGCCCTCCTTGACGTGATCCACGCCTGGTCCCATGCGAGTCACTACGCCTGCACATTCCGAAACAATGCGCTGTGCTTCAGCATCATCGAGCCGGGTGAAAGAATTCCCGTGATGGCGGTTACCGAGCCCGTACGCGACAGGTGCAATCTCGACCCAGCCTTGGGGGAGCGGTTCGGCAGCCTCATCGTCGTCTTCGAACACGATGCTGTCAAGGTAGCCCGGGGTCTCGATGTGCATCTTGAGATTCCGGCCTTCCTGTGTGGAATCTATGAAGGACTTCATCTCTGGCTCCCTTCTCTCGTTTGCAAAGACGGCAGTTTCGGTCTCGTCACGCTGCACCCGTGGCACGTAAATTGAGCCGTTGCGCTCGGCAAATTCAACTTCCCTGGATTGCTCAAAGTTGGACATATCGAAGCTGGCTGAGAACACACGTGCTACAGTCTCTTGCGATGCTTGATCCCAGGATTGACGTTCGGGGTCCAGGTCGAGGGAGACGAATCGGTTGATGGCGTCTTCCGCACGGTAGCTGCGGAGCATTCCCAAGGCCTGGGCTTGCTCTGGGGAAGGGCAGTCCATCGTGGCCCCTGAAGTGACCCAGAGAGCTCCTCTGGATTGTGTGAGGAGTGACTTCATGCTGTCAAATTTGATGACACTGCCCGGCGCGTCGCTCGAGGACCTTCTGGGGATGAAAATGCATGTCTTGCCCTTGATATCCATCACCCCTAGTTCGCCAATGATTGGTTCGGCACCTGTAATGCCAGTAATGGACTTTGCCATGCCCTCCAACCATTCCGTTGGAGGAGCATCAACCATAGCCTCGTAGACCAGTGCCACTTGGTCGTTGTACTTGGGTGCGTGCTGCTGGGTAGCGGTGGAAACAATCACGCTCAAGCCGCGGGGCTCGACCTCTTGGGGATACCCAAGGTCCACATCGATTCCACTGAATCCTGTGGCCTGGAGCACGCGTTTCCACGACGGCTTTGACATCAAAGGGCTCATGGATCGCTCAGCCTCCTCGCCCAGCCACCAATCAGGGAGTGTGCCAAAGATGAGATGCAGAGTGGGCCAGTCCACGACCGACTCAAACAGGACAAGTTTTCCCTGGTCCTTGAGCAGCTTCCGGACATTGCTCATGGTGTTCTCCATGTTCTTGGTCGCATGAAGGACCTCCACTGCGATGACCAGATCATAGCTATTCTCGGCAAATCCCTGCGACACCACGTCTTTCTCAATGTCCAGAGGCTTGTAGCTGATCTTGTCCCCCCATGCGGCAAAGCGCTCGCGCGCACGTGGGAAGAACCCCGGCGACACATCGGTGAAGTCGTACCGCTCAAAGCCGCTGTGACCGAGGGCCTGCAACGCGGGCTCGGTACCGCCGCCCGTCCCGGCGCCGACCTCGAGGATCCGAGCCCGCGGGTTTTCTCGGGCGAAGGTGGCGACCAACTCTCCCAGTTTCTCGGTCGATTTCCTGAACACACTTGTATCGCTGTAAACCTTGTATAGAAGGTCGCCCTCGAGCATCAGCTCCAGAGCAGCCACCTTGCGCTTCATGATGTCGACAAGGTTGCGTCCCACGCGCACGAGCATCTCACCCTCGGGCCCAAAGCCAGCCACACGATCGAAGAGCATGGACTTTACACCAGAGGACGCCTTGGCCCACCGTGAGCTCCTCGGAGCGAGCTCGTCCGCCGCTGCCCTCTGCATGTGCTGTTGCATCCACGCGTACAGCTTCCGGTGGTGCGCCTCAAAGCCCGCCACGTCTTCTTCTGAGATCTGGGTCACGGCGTCAGCGATCAGGTGGTACGTAGCCCGGTCCAGGTCCTCGTTCATGGCCGTTTCCTCGTCGTCAGCGGAGCGCTCGAGTGGCTTGATGATTTTGGACGGATCGTTGAGCGAGAAACTAGGCTCGTAGTCGACAAAGGCGCATATGTCCCAGGTGGCAGATGCTAAAGCGTCTTTATCTCCATTTTCATCCTGGCCGTCGCCAATGCTTTGGTAGCGCATCTCGTCTACTTGGACGACGGGACTCTGGGGCTCGCCACCGATATTCTCAGTATCAAATACTGCCGAACTCACGTAGTATCCCTCGTGGCTATATCGAAGAAGGCGTGAGACCACGGAAGTTGAAGACGGGACTGTTGTGGTGCGGCCTGATATGTATAGGGATTTGATAAATCGAGGCACTGCTGCACCAACGGTGCTGCGCACCTCAGCCGACAGTGCGCCGTTGGCTCCTTGGAAGATATTGTCCAGAGTAATCGGATGTATCACGTGCGTTTGTTGGAAACCGTAAGGCATGAGGTCCACGATACTGCCTACCTCAATCTTCGCACAAGAGCGGCTCGGGCCCGTGCGGATGTCGACGACCTTCTTGAAGCTGGGGCCATGAGACACTCCCAGCTTGTCCAGGGAGGCGTAGTGGTCTTCTGTCGACATGACATCAGGAAATTCGCTTGTTGGGTTGAGGTCAGTCGACAAAGACTCTGGGGGCGATCCGTCAGTTTCGACTGCAATAAAACCTCGGGCAACCTCATCCCATCCCTCTCCATCTCTGGCGGTAGTATAGATGCGGAAGCGGCGTTGATCATCCCTCAAGCTCTTCTCGTTGACGGGTTCGAGGAAAAGTTGCACCTCCACAGACTCGGAGTTCTGGGGGACGACCACCGCCTTGAGGACATCCACATCACTCAGTCTGTAGCCGGTTGCAGGACTATCCTCGGGCTGAATTTGCCGCACCGCCTCGATGGCCATGGCGATGAAGCCCGAGGCTGGATACAAGATATTCCCCTGGACTACATGGTCTCGTAGCCATGGTAGTTCCGTGATGCGGATGACATGTCGCCACATGGGTAGCTTGTCGCTGGTGCCGGGAGCTCTGACGCCTAGCAAGTCATGCGGTGCGTGCTTGCGTGACTTGTGATCGATGCTCATGATGGACTCGGACCAGTATCGTTGGCTGTGGTTCCAGGGATACGACGGCAGCCCGGTGGCTACTTGGAGGCCCTGGGTCCCTCGTGGGAAGTTGACCAGAGATGTGCTCACAGGCCAGCCCCGTTCGATCAAGAACCCAGCCAAGCCTTGCACTGTCTGCACGGCGTCTTTGCCCCTCTCCAGGCATGATCCGTACGCGACGTCAAGCATTTTCAGCAAAGGCTCGGACTTGAGACTCTGGCGGATAGGGCCGGCGAGGGCACTGTGCGGACCAATCTCGACAATTGCATCCACCTGCTGTCGTTTTGACTTTCCGAGGACCGTCTCGTGGAGTGCCTGCGCAAACAGCACGGGCTGAATCATGTTGTCAACCCAATGCTGTGGGCCCAGCCGGGACGCATCCTCTATCACATCTCCTGTCACGGGTGATATGAAGAGCACGTTGTCGAGGAAGGCCCTCTGAGCAGAGGCGGTCTTAGTCTCCGTGGCCATGTGCTTTCGCAGCGCAGCCAGGTATTGGTCTTTGAGTGGCAGCATATGATGGGAATGGAAAGCGGCCTGGACACGAAGAGCTCGGCAGAAAATGCTTTCCTTGTCGAGAACCACCTTCAACTCCTCGATTCCGGAAGTGTCGCCCGAAAGAGTCACACTTGATGGACTGTTCACACAAGCTATGACAACCTTGCCGGACCGAATGTTGTCGAGGTATGGTGCGATGTCTGCAGCGCCCATGCCAACCGCCATCATGCCACCTTTCGTAGCGTCGGTACCCTCAGACTCAGCGATGTATTCAGCATTGATCAGACCGCGAAAATAGGTGCACGCCATGGCCTCTCGGAGGCTCAGGGCACCCGCCGCATAAGCCGCAGCTACCTCGCCGCTGGAGTGACCAGTCACAGCTGATGGCCGGATGTCGAAGCTTCGCAGGAGTTCCACTAAGGCTAGCTGAACAGCACAAGACAAAGGCATACTGAATCGTACATCGTTGACCCGTGAAGATGTTTCGTCACGAAGGAGTTCCTCTGACATTCCCGGTTAGTACCTACACCAGTCTTCTTGTGGTCCGATCTGTGGATGGGTGTCTTCACATACCTGTTACAGACCAGTCGGCGCCAAAGGAGGCAATGATGTTGTCACACTCGCGCAGAGTCTCCTGGTAAACTGAATATGCACTCATAAGCTCCCGACCCATTCCGTACCATTGCGCACCCTGGCCGTTGAAGACGAATCCTAACCGGGCAGGCGTTCCAGTGTTCGGGACAGGCCGCCTCGTCTTGTCTCCGAGGGAGGCAGTGAGCTCTGTGACATCCTTCGCCGAGACGGTGGTCGTCCACGGGAAGCGCGTGCGCCGCTCACCGAGTGTGTAGGCAAGATCTTGGAACGCCTTTGCGTCGACATAGCGCCCACTGTGTTGCTCGAGGTGCTCGCGTAGCTGGCTGGCCATTTGCTCGGTTGCTGTCTTGTCCTTGGCGCTGAGGACAAAGAGCAAGTGGTCCAGCTGCTCGGGCCGTGACACAGGTCCATCTTTGGCATAGAGTGCACTCAGCTGGCTTGCCTCTTCCAGAATAACATGGGTATTTGTCCCGCCGAATCCGAAGTTGTTAACGGAGGCCCGGCGAACTGCAGAGTCCTCTGGCCAGGCAAGAGCTTGCCTTGGAATCTGTTCAATGTCAATCTTTCTCCTGACCATGTAACGAAGGCATTCACCAGGAAGTCAAGGCGGACTCACCTCAAGGCCTAGACTTTTCAGGTCGATGTTGGGGTTGACCTTCTCGAAATTGAGACTCGGCGCGATCTGACCGTGCTCCAGAGACATGGCGACCTTGATGATGGACGCCAGGCCCGACGCAGCCTCAGCGTGGCCGACATTTGTCTTCACAGAGGCCATATACAGCGGGTTGCTACCCGCGCCCCGGCCCCGACCCAGCGTCTGGCCGATGGCCAGTGCCTCGCGCGGGTCACCCACAGTCGTGCCTGTTCCATGTGCCTCCACCAACGCGGTCTCCAGGGGATTCAGGCCAGCGGCGGTGTAGCACTTCTCGATTAGGCGGCTCTGGGCCGCGGTGTCTGGGGCAGTGATACTCGCGGTCCTCCCGTTCTGGTTAGCTCCCGTCTCACGTATTACCGCACGGATGGGGTCGCCATCGCGGACGGCGTCGGCGAGGCGCTTTACGATCACGGCGCCGACGCCCTCTCCTCGGCCGTAACCCTGAGCTCGGTGGTCAAAGGCATAACACTTGCCGTCAGGCCCGCAGAGACTATTTTTGGGAATTAGTGAATATTTCTCGGTATCGGTTGTCTCGAGGGTTCTGCTCTGTGATGTTCACTTACCCTGTTGTGGAAATGTCTGAGAACAGCGAGGGGCTAACAAAGAGGCTAGCACCACCAACGACGGCTGCATCCGAGTCCCCCGACCGCAGACTTTGGCAGGCCAGGTGGAGACCCATGAGCGACGTAGAGCACGCTGTTGTTATTGATGTGCTGTGACCCCTTAGGTCAAAGAAGTGCGAGACGCGATTGGCCATCATGGAATAATCTGTCCCCAGTGTGTACAAGCGTGGAACGTGAAGAGGGTCGCGACCAGCAATATCCTTGTAGTCTTGGCCCAGGGTTCCAGTGAAGACAGAGGTATTCGTGCCCGAGATTTTTGACAGTGGAATGCCAGCTTCATCCTGTTAGTATTGAAGTTCCTAGTTGCATTTGCAAGTCGAAGGGAACGAACCGCTCTCTAATGCCTCAAAAATTACTTCAAGCTGCAGCCTGAGCTGGGGGTCCATTGCGGCCGCCGCGTCGGCCGACATGTTGAAAAAGGAGACATCAAAAGCGCCGGGGTCCTGCTCCAGGAAATAACCGCCTTTTGCATGAATCTGTGGGACTTGTGTTAGCAGTAATCTACACAGATACTCAGCAGAGTATTGGGGAATTACTAACGGCAGCTACTTTGGCCGGGTCAGGATGATAGAAAGCTTGCGCGTTAAAGCGACTTTCTGGAACTTCTGACCAGACATCCCTCCCGTGGGACACAAGCTCCCAGAGCTTTTCAGGAGAGGTCACATCTCCGCCGAAACGGCACGCCATTCCAACTATTGCCAAGGGCATGGTGGAGGGCTCTGCAGCAGTATGGCCATTGCTTTGAGCAGTGGCGTACTGCACCCCATTGATGTCGATGCCATTGGTGTCGGCCGTCATGGTTGTTGACGCAGCCCGTGTCTTCACGCTGCCGAGAAACTAGTGTGAGTCGTGAGGAAGCTTGGGGGATCTCGGGAATGAGTGCTTGGAGATGGGCCCTTCCTGTTGAAGTGTTTTTTGGACGACTCGTGTGGGCGTGGAGAAGTGATACCTGGACTTGGGACACCAGGCTTGTCAGAGATATCTCGACTGCGTAAGGAGGAAGCTTCCAAGACCGCTGCTACAGTATTGAATTAAGCACCTTGAAATCCCGGGTAATGGGAATCTTTGAAGCCATCGAGATGAGCCACTAGTTCATATGGCAGCGCAATGTGGAGCCACGCGCATCCTACAATCCGACCCTGGCCCTCCAGCGTCTAGTAGTGCTGATTCCAGGAGGCGCGGTCCGGCAAACTACCCAAATAGTCCATTTCCGGCGTTATCAGCTGTCATGAATATGGAAGTGTGTTTTGTTGTAACTCGCTAAATAGCTCTTGATGATTTTATTCTTCTTTCTGGGCCTGAGAGAAACGGGAGGCTCCAGCAGACCTTCGCAGTATCTAGCCGCACGTGTGGAGGTAATTGCAACCATGTTTTCCGAATTGCTCGATCGGGGCGGTGCTCCACAGTCCTGGGCCGGCATCCTTGTTCTTTTGGCCAGTGCAGTAAGTTGATCTCTTTTGTACTACAGCGGCCAAATGAGATTTCATTTTGGCTACAGCGGTATTCCAAGACATGCTAATAGATTTTTCTTGCAACGGCAGTTGATCATTGTACGCTTACTTGCGGCCGTACGCAATGCGGTGCGCGATCCACTAGCGAAAATACCTGGACCATGGCTGGCTGCCTGGAGTAATGTAAACTGCTGCCCTTTGACCTCAATGCAAATCATTTGGTTCAAGTCGGCGACTAATAGCCCTCGTCTCTTCAAAGATACCATACGTCTATTGGAACAATAGTGGACGTATGCCGTACAAAATTCTTGAGCTGCACGAGAAATACGGTACTGCTGCCCTTCGCCACACCCGCGTAATTCGGAGTAGAAGTTCTTTAAACCAGGACTAGCTGCTGACTTACTTACAGGACCTGTTGTTCGGCTGTCACCCAACGAGGTGTCATTCAATACAGCCAAGTCATGGAACGACATCTATGGTTTCCGCAATGGCCACCGCACCTTCATCAAGAGTGATTTCTACGAAGGCGGATCCTTTGCGTCGCGCGGTGTCCGATCGATGGGCGTTGAACGCAGTGTGGACGCCCATGCAAAGATGCGCCGCCACCTTTCTCACGCCTTCTCGTCACAGTCACTCGCTGAGCAGGAGCCTCTTGTTTCTGAGAGCATAGACAAATTCGTGAATCTGGTGGGCGAGCTCGGCCGCAAAGGCGATGGATCCTTCGACATCACGAAAGGATTCGGCATGATGGCGTTTGACGTTATCGGTGACCTCGCTTTCGGAGAGACGTTTGGAGGACTGGAAAGTGGAGAGTACCACCCTTGGATCGCGATCTCGCTGGGTGCCTTGAAAAGCTTCCCCTTGATCGATGCGTTCAGGCGGTTTCCCCTTTTCGGATCCCTATTCACGACTCTGATGCCGGGTATGATTGACAAGATAGTCAAAGAGATGCACCAAAATGAAGAGTACTCCATAGCTCTTGTAAAGAAGTAGGTGCTAATCGATGGAAAGATGGTGAAGGCACTGTGGACATTGACATACATAGCTGCTAATGCATAGAATATAGGCGGATTGATCGACACGACTCAGCAAGGAAAGACTTCATGACACGAATCTTGGATAAGCGTGACCCAAAAGAGGTCTCTGACCTGCAGCTGGCCGCGCACGCCTCTGACTTTGTGCTTGGCGGAAGCGAGACCACTGCAACCACTCTGTCTTGCATTATCTACTACCTGGTCAAGAACCCCGAGATCAAGCTGAAGCTGCAAGATGAGATACGCAACCGGTATCAGCACTACTCAGAGATTAACTCATCTACCGCTCAGCACCTACCCTACCTAAAGGCAATCATTCTGGAGGGCCTGCGCATCTTCCCACCTGTGCCTTTCGCATTACCGCGGGTCGTTCCGGAGGGAGGAGACTCCGTTGATGGTTACTTCCTCCCAGAAGGGGTGAGTCTGTCGTTGCTAATACAGCAGGACGAAGCAGAAAACAGGAGTTTCAGCTAACATTTGTCATTAAAGACAATAGTGGGCACGAACCCCGTAGCAGCGTGCTTGAGCCCCAAGAACTTCAGGGAGCCCTTGAAGTTCGACCCCGAACGCTGGCTAGGCTCCAAGGAGAATAAGCTGTTAGGAGACGCTCTGGCGGCTAGTCAGCCATTTAGTCTTGGTAGCCGCGGATGCATTGGCATAAAGTGAGTTTCGCTCCCGGCTCCACACAGCTGCATTGAATATTTGACGGTTAATCAAATCATCCCTAGTCTTTCCTGGCTTGAGATGCGGACAGTTTTGGCCAAGCTGCTATGGAAATACGACTTCAGCCTGGGAAAGGAAGACGTGGACTGGCAACGCGATGCAAGAATGGTGACATTTTGGAATATTCCTGAGCTCTGGGTTAAAGCGACAGCCCGTAATTTGTAAGATTGCGCGCTCGTAGATACCTAGGTAGACAACCGTAGAGGACTTCTTCCCTAGCCCTGGGGAAAAGGGGGGGGGGCCTCTAGCTCCTTCATGAAATTTGTAAATCGCCGAAATAGGAAACTTCCGTCGACAATTTTTCCCGGGGGGCACGGCTGGCCAGCACGACATCAATATAGTCATTTATTATGGGAGTCTCATACAAGATCTCTGACACATTCACCGTCTTTTTCAAAAAAACTCATCAATCGTAACTTGGCTCTGACGGCAAGTATTATTGTTCGCAATCCACTGGCTCGAAAAACAATTGGTCATGGCTTCACTTCGAATCACATCTGCCGAGATTCCATCTCAGAAGGGGAAGACAGCTATTATTACAGGTCAGGATTGCATCTCAACCTCTTTTGTATAACCTCACTCAGTTTTACATGGTGATTGACACGTGCCGCGATCAACCAACAGGAGGATCCTCGGGCATCGGATACGCTGCCGCAAAGCTCCTAGCTGAGAGAGAAGCATCGGTTCACATTATCGATGTCAATGCGCCTGAAGAAGACATCCCCACCATTTATTTCCACAAATGCGACATCACAAAATGGAGTGAACTGCGCGAAATTTTCCAAGAAGTCGGTCACATCGATTATGCTTTTGCCAACGCCGGCGTGTCGGAAGAAACGAATTACTTTGCCGATCAATTCGACAGCGACGGCTTGCTCGTCGAGCCAACCTACGCAGTTCTAGACGTGAATCTGCGTGGAGTCTATAACGTCATCAAATTGGCTTGGAGTCAGATGCGAGCCGACAAGACCCGTGGGAGTATTGTAATTACGACTAGCGCAACTGCGTACTCGCCTGAGCAGTCACTGCCTGTGTACTCGAGTGGGAAGTTGGCTGTAAGTACCCACTCTGGATGGAACATGAAACTACGGTGACTAAACAATCATCTTTTTCGATTTAGCTTGTTGGGCTCATCAGGGCGCTACGGTCGAGCATCATCAGGGATGGCATCACCATTAACGGCGTTGCGCCGGCAGCTACCATTACAAGTCTGCTCCCGGCCCACCTGGCCGCTCCGATTCGTGCACAAGGCCTGCCTGTCAGCAGTGCCCACTTTGTGGGCTTAGCGATGGTGTACTCGGCTGTGGCCACTCAGCAGAGGCGGGTCCAGACGTACGGCAAGGACAAGAATGAGGACCTCTGGAAGCAAGAGAGATGGAATGGCCGTGTCATCTTGACCCTGGGGGAGACCTACACGGAACTAGAGGAGCCCCTGGCGGACCTCACTCCTTTCTGGATGGGGCGCGAAAGCTGGGCGTTGACTCGAATGCAGCAGGCAGCGACGGATTTTCGGGGGCCGGAGTAGCCAGCATTCGAATCCTCGCCCGCCGTATTTCCACTTTGGGATAGGTGACTGGCGAATTTCCTTTTCCATCTCTAGAGCAACAATATTGACTTCGCCTTACGCTTTCCATCCACAGATAACATCAGCAAGGGTCTGACCTACAGTAAGCTCAAATGACCTCGAATGTATGTATAGCGTATGAGCTACGGTTCACATAGTATTTCATACTGCTTAGACACAATCCCGTACTCTTCGCTGCTCTCCTTTCACTGATTTCCTCCAGCCACACACTTACTTTTTCCTTCCCGAAGCCAATTGTATTGCATTCTTTCTTGTGCCATGGCCGTCGAAGTGGAAACACAAACAGTGCCCCCGGTCACCAATGGCATCGTGAACAAGCTTCATTCCAGTCCGAAGTGGAACATCCCACCGTCCGATTGGTCTTATGACATCCACCCTCGCGCGGACGAGGTGATCAAGGAGGTGGATGGGTATTTCCTTGAACATTGGAATTTTGCGGATGAAAAGGCCAGGAAAACATTTATCAAAGCCGGCTTCTCGCACGTAACATGCTTGTACTTTCCTTTAGCAAAGGATGACCGAATCCACTTTGCCTGTCGTCTTCTGACTTTTCTTTTTTTGATTGATGGTATGTTTAATTAATTCCTTGACACACACCTTGTCTTGCCAGTTCCTCGGTTGAGCTAACTTGATATGTACCTGCAGATATACTGGAAGACCTCTCATTTGCGGACGGCGAGGCCCTCAACAACAGACTTATAGAGTTGTCAAGAGGCCCGAAATACGCAACACCGGATAGTAAGCTACAACCCCAATTGACTACTTGCCCACCTATGATGGAACTTGAGATACGCCTCTTTCGAGCAACAGTGCTTTGCCAAATGATAGTTACTAACCTGTCATAAAAAGGGTCTAATCCCGCCGAATACATCATTTACGACCTCTGGGAGAGCATGCGAGAGCATGACCGTGGGCTTGCAGATGAGGTCCTCGAGCCGACTTTCGTGTTCATGCGCTCTCAGACCGACAGGGCCCGACTTCATATCAAGGAGCTTGGCGAGTACCTCCAGTACCGCGAGAAGGACGTTGGCAAAGCGTAAGTCAAGATCTTCTCTACCCACAGCAATGACCGCGATATTCCGAAAACAGGCACTAACGCGGACATTTCTCCAGGCTGCTGTCGGCATTGATGCGTTATTCCATGGAGCTGCGACCCACGACAGCGGAGCTGGCAGCGCTCAAGCCTCTCGAGCAGAACTGCTCTAAGCACATCTCGATCGTCAACGACATCTACAGCTACGAGAAGGAAGTGATCGCAGCACAGACAGGCCACGAGGAGGGATCGTTCCTATGCTCGGCGGTCAAGGTGCTGGCTTCGGAGACGGCGCTGGGCGTCACGGCAACCAAGCGCGTGCTGTGGGCCATGGTGCGAGAGTGGGAACTGATCCACGACATCATGTGCCAGGACCTGCTCGACAGCGGCTACCGTAGCCAGACCGTGAGAGACTATATCCGCGGGCTGCAGTTTCAGATGAGCGGTAACGAGCAGTGGAGCAAGACCACGCCGCGCTATCTTTTGTCTGCTCAATAGGCCGACTGGATTGGGAGGAAGAAGTGGTGACTGCGAGGCTTGAGCTGCATTTAGAAGCATCAGGAGCGTCGTACGGTTTCAAATTATAAGGAAGGGAAGAAGACAGACGGGCGGAAATGATAACGAGCGCTCATGATACGATTTCAATCAGACAAGTTCTTTATCCTGCACCCACCATGTTTTTCAATTTATTTACCTAGAGGATAGATTTCTGTTCCATCCCATCAGGCCGCTCTGTCACTTCGTCAATGATGACAGTGCACCGATGGCAGAACAAGTCAATTCAGGGGAATGTTCAGCCCAAAATCACATTGGTTTACGGTCCATGAAATCCTCTTCTGCTCCTAATACTTAAGGTTCTACACCTCGGTGGGATTGCCAAAACAAACAAAGTACGAATTAGCTCAATTTTCTGTGAATAGACAAGTTAGAAATTGTCAACACTGGATGGAACAATGGTCATCTTCATTGCGTCTCAACACTAAATTTAGTAGGATGAATGGTGTCAAGGTACTCTTGGCCTGTGCCATATTCTTTAGTGGCCTAGCCATTGGACAACGCTCTTCGAACTCCCGTTCACCAGCCTTGGGATCGCAATCTCAAATCTCATTATTCGGCCAATATGCGTCCGCGTCTTAGAGTTAGGTTTTAAACAGCTTGGCAGGATGAACGTCGTCGCAAGATGGTCCAACCCGTGACAATCCACCGTTGGGAAGACAGTCGTAGCATGTCCGCCAGGGTAACAAACGTTATTTCGATACCGAAACAACTAGGATACGTCCACAGCATATTACTGGCTACCGACAAGTCGCTCGTCGCTCGTCGCAGGTGGTTTATGGCTCATTGTCCAGCGATTGGTGCCGATCCTTGAATTCTGTGGGTCTAAATACAATGTACCTCTGTCCACCTCGTCAGCAGGCCTGCGTTCAAACAACGTCGACTAGCCCAATCAGAGTGTGCATCAGAGGTGTGTGTCCGTGCGGAAGAGCGAAGACTCTACCCGCACGTCATGCGTGGACCTAAGCATTCCAAGAATGTCAAAGGGCGGGCTTGGTGGTACAAGCTATTGCCAACTTGCTTGGTTCTTGGCATGTCCCGTCCGAAGCGCGGACTAGTATCACTACGGCCAGCCCTACAACCCTTCTAACTGAAAAGAGGGTGTGTTGGTATGCTGTCGGGTGATCGTCCGGAGGATTCTCGAACGCTCTGATTTCAGACATGGGACGGTGCAGGGTTCGCAGTGTTGCATCGGCCTGGCCTGATGTTTACATCCGATCTTGAAACATTCGGCCGAAGCTCAGAGGAGGCGTCTGGGGCCATTTGCAGCGCTTTAGCCTACATGTTTGAGTTTCAAGGCTAAACCATTCGACAATTGGACGATACTATCCGGTAATGGTCACGACGTCTTTGCCTCCAGATTTTGTTCCTCGGAAAATGGCGCGACTCAGGGACGGGACTGGCACTCGTCGGATGGTCTTTAATCACACTGCCTCTTCCCCGGACCCGTCATCAGAAGTTCGATTTGAGCAATATTCTTTCCTTCTCTTCGTAACCGTTTTCGCTCAAAGTGGATTCGCACAGAGGCCCGGAGCCTTGAGATTCTAATCCTACCTTCATTTATGTAATCTCTCAATCTATCAATTTTAATCTTGAATTTTACTACCTTCGTTGCCATGAAGGCATCTTTCCTTTTCGTCTCGGCCGCGCTGCAGAGCGTCGCAGTGACGGCCTTGCCAGTCACCCTCGATGAGCGCTCGCCGGCGACGAACCCGTTCGCGGCCGCGGCGGCGAAGCTAGGTGGAGGTGGAAATGGCGAGAGCGTGCAGACCGCGGCGAGCTCGTTTGCGGGAGATGTCGCCATCGTCTCGGGTTCTCTCAACGGAAGTGAGTAGATATGCCTCCATCCTCGTGGGTCGGCTATCGAATGTGTACTTACCACGCCATGCTCGTTAGTGGGTACTACGACCGACCCGAACCAAATCCGTACCATGGCACGCAAGGCTTTCGTCGCTGAGGAGGATGAGGACCAACATCGCGCGGTTCTCAACGATGCCGCCGGTAGAGACGCAAGGCAGGCGAACCAGAAGATCGTCGACAACACCCCCATCGTTCTAGACGGTCTGCAGTCGATGATGAGAAACCCATCCATGGCCAACGTCATGAAGCAACTGTCAAAGGTTGAATCGGCAAGGTATGTGTTTCGCATGCTGATAAATGCACATGGTACGCAAGACACATCATGCTAACAGGCAAATGAAGGAACGCCAACATCCTGCCCAGCATCACGCAGCTATCCAACAGCGCGTTCGACAATACTGGAGTCAACACTCAAGCGAAGCAGTTCCAGCCCACCACCGGCACTCAGAACCTGAAGCAGCTCATGGCAGGCGGCACTGGAGCCACGACCAATGCCAACGCGGGTGCTGACACCACCGCGACGAACAAGGGCGGTGCTACAGGCACAGGTAACACTGCGGCCAAGGGCAGCGGCGCCGCAACAACTGGAAAAGGAAAAGGCAACGCTGGCGCTGGAGCTGCCGCTGGAACTGCGACACAGAAAGGCGGCGCTGATGCCACAGGAAATACCGCAGCCAAGGGAAGTTCTCCAGCCGCCACCACCGGGAAAGGAAAAGGTACCGCCGCCGGAGCCGGGGCCGCAGCCGGAAGCGCGACACAAAAGGGCGGCGCCACGGGCACAGGTAACACTGCGGCCAAGGGAAGTTCCCCAGCCTCCGCGACGACCGGAAAGGGCAAGGGAACCGCAGCCGGAGGAAACGCAGCATCGAAGGGCGGCGCTGCGGGCGCCGGTGCCGATGCCGCGACGACAGGAAATGCCAGCACGAAGGGGGCCGGCGCTGCTACGAAAGGTGCAGGCAACGCTGCCGCGGCCGGTGACGACGCCGCCGCTTCGACCACGAAGGGAGCCGCCGGAAAAGGAAACGCGAATGGGGCAGGCAACAATGCTGCTGCTGATGATGATGAGGAAGAGGATAACTAGAATACGAACCTAATTGCAGCTGATCCAAGGGCCCTTCATTGTTCAAGGGCTGGACTGTACAATCATCAAGCATAGGAGGGAAGGTTGCGGGTCGAGTCCTGTTGCCAGACTAACTATCGACAATGTGTGTGTGTATGTGCGTATAATATTCACTCGCTATTTGCTCTTTTCGCGAAACCGGTTCTCCTTGCCCTGAATGGTGACATTGCTCGTAGATGCGCACTGTTCGATTTGATAATCGTATCGTCTTCCTCCTAACCAGCAAACGTTGTGGAAACATTTCTGTGTTTGTCTCCAGATGTGTTGAGCAGGAATCCTGGTCGATGTGCACTTTATCCAGTGAAATCGAAGGCATCAACCTGAGAAAGACACAGTGACGGAAGAGAAAGTATCGCCGGTAATAACGCTGAAAATTGGGAATTATGAATATGCAGAGGACCAGAACAATTATATGTCGTTCCTCGGGGTCTATGGTCATCGGGAGATTCGGAGTTTCATGAGGCTTTTCGGACAAATGTTACATTCTCGGCAACTTTGTTGCTCCAAAGAGCCTCACGAGGTAACTCGGGAGTTGCATCCATCAAATTGCTGGGTGTTCACGCGTGAGCAGACTTCAGGAAATAAGCTTAATCGAATTTACCTCAGTTTGATCGCCGGAACACCACCAAACTGTTTCGCAAGGGGACACTTTTCAGCTTCAAAATTGTTTGTCTGGACCACTCAGCCGTTCATGCAAAATGCGGCCAATCAGGGCGCCCTCACACTCCACGTAGGCAAATCCAGGAGAGTGTCGCCTCCTTGCCCCTGACCTCGGCATTGGCCTGGGGTTCGTCGTGGGGTCGATCTTGTGCCCAATAGGCGGGCAACCACTAGCCAAGTGTGGCAGGTGGCCGAGTCTTGGGGTCTCCCCTTGCACTTATTCAGGTACAAGTCCGCCGCAGGTTCGCCGGGCGTGGCGGAGGGAGCCTGCGTGATTGGCCTCGCCGGCCCTGATGCGCATCTAACGATGTCGCCGCCCAGAGCTCGACGGTGCTAAGGGGACAATAGGCCCGGGGAAGCAATCTAATTCATTGGGGCCAAGCGGAGATTCACATGCTGTCAGTTGGAACTGCAGTGCTGCAGCTCTGCAGGTTGAGGGGGTTTTGTTGTGGATAAATAATCGTTTTGCCCGCGTGATGTACCGGTCTGTTTCGCTGTCGAGTCAGTCATCGCGGCAGAGATCGACACTGCGCGGCCCTCACATTCGCTTCCCTTTGACGCTCGTTCGTGCACACTCAACTCGATTCACGTACGTCCGTCCGCAGTGATTCATACTGCTCGCCCGACCAAATATGGGTGTCCGTTCGTTTTTCTCAAGGGCCGCTGTGGCGGCTCTTGCCGTGACAGGATGCCAGGGAATCCGCATCATCCAATCCAATGACGACGGATGGGCGGAGTTATATCTCCGGTCATTTCACGACTCGCTACTAGCCGGAGGCCACGACGCCGTGGTCTCCGCCCCGGCAGACAACCAGAGCGGCAGAGGTAAGTCACTCCGGGCGGTGAATAACAGTCTGAATGCTGGCTAACCCACCAAACAGGCTCACTCGACTCAGACCCGAGCCCTCGGACGGCAGCATGCCAGTACGACAGCTGCCCTGCCAACACCAACGCGAGGACGGGAACTAATTCATCCGACACCCGCCTGAACTGGGTCAACTCGTTCCCAGCGACATCAATCCGCTACGGCATCAACGAGATCGGCCCCAGCCGCTGGGCCGGCGCCGCGCCCGAACTTGCCGTCACGGGTCCCAACGTGGGCTCGAATGTATACCTCCAGGTGCAGTTTTCAGGGACAGTCGGCGCCGCATGCTACGCAGTCGGCGAGGCAGGACTACCCGCGATCGCCTTCTCGGGCCTCACGGACGGCACACTGGCCTGGAACACGGTCCCCGTCCCCGCGAGAAGCCTGATCTACGCCGACCTGGCCGCCAACCTCACTAACGCCATCATCGACGCCGGCGCGCCGTACTTGCCACCAGGAATCTTCCTGAATGTCAACTTCCCCGAGGTCACGGGCCAGTGCACCACAGCTGATGCGTTCAAGTTCGTCATGAGCCGGATCAACCCGCGCACCATCTTCTCAGCTCCCGATGTCGACACGTGTGGCAGCACCGAGCTGCCGACAGACAAGACCGTTGTCGATGCCGAAGGTTGCCATGTCTCGGTCAGTGTCGGAGAATGCAGGGACAAGTCGACGGCCGATGCGGCGAACCAGAAGATCGTGCTGGATAAGCTCGGCAGCCTTCTGACTTGTTTGCCGTGAGATCTTCGACATGTCTGCTCATGATCGCTGATCAACGGGCTGGAATATATAAAAGTCGCGGCTGGTCTCATACGACCTCGGTCATGCGACCTCGGTATATATAACACGAATCTACGATAAAACGTATAACATAAAAGCAGCTTCAACGATCAACGTGGTGCATTTGTTAACGTACCCGGCCCCGGTATGGGCCACCCCCCAATTTGGGCCGCCACTTCACATACTAAACACCTACTTTTTAAACTACTCTAATTAATTCTCAAGAAATTCTAAAATTATAAAAACTCTACTATTATATAGTATTTTAAAGGGATTTTATTTCTAATAATACTAAATATCCTAAATATTAAAGTAATATTTTAATAAATAATTATAAACTTAAAGAGTTTAAAATGTTAAGGATTCCTTATATATTATATAGATCTCTTAACAATACATTATCTTTATTTATTAGCTTATATAATATATATATATTTAAAAACTATTTTTTATACAATAATATAAATATATAGAAATATTAAAGTAATAGTTCTATTTATATATAAAATTTCTATAAGGAATTAGCTAAGTTATTAATATCTTCTTATATAAATTTTAATAAAAAAATTTAAAAATTAAGTTTTTTTAAATAAGTAATAAAAATATATATAAGTAACTTTTATATATTAATATTTTAAGTATAAGTAATATAATATTAAAGAAAATAAATTTTTATTTAACTTTAATAATAAGATATAAAGAAAATAAATTTTAAAATAAGCTTTATTAATAATATTATAAGATTTTATACTATTTAATTTATTATATTTTATTCTTATATATAGTTATTTAGAATTATTATAGATTTAATATAATAGCCTAATAGTGTATATATAAGTGGCTTTATGGGGAAACTGAGATGGCCCAGATCAGGGGGTGGCCCAAACCTGGGCCACCTACGTTATGCGTGCTCTGCGGCGCCCAGGTTTGATTCCCGTCGCAGCTGCTTTTGTGCCTCGCTTGGCGGCGCGGCGACTCTCGACCTGTCACATATGACTGCACAATGATTTGTCGTTACCAGATAGGAGCTGCTCTTTTGCCTCGAGCACATGTGTAGTCATTCTTGATAAGCGCCGAGGGTGGTGAAGATCATCTTCTAAAACTGCAGGTGGCCACAAGCTTCTGATTATGCCGGCAATAAAGTTCTGACATTTACCACCGGATGACAGAAGCCAATCGAACATTGACATTGACCAGGTTATCTAGTTGCATTCGTCCACTTCCCGCAAACCCTGTTCGGACTCTTGGCCCGTCCCGTAGAGTGCTGTTACACGCGTAGGTGTCCATTATATTTATGGACCCGCCTATAGCCCGTAACTCAGGTTGCATTCTTCTGCTACGGGTTGGAAGGCGTGCCATTTTGCCGAGGGAATGATGCCGTTCACCTGCCAAATTGATTGTGTGCAACAGCGGTCGGGATGAAATTCACAGATACGACATCCCGCTCGTCATTTGCTTGCTCGGATTGGGAAGACAGCCATGACCAGATCGGGCCTACCTATTGTTCCCCAGGTCTTCGGGAAAATTAGCGCAGCAGGAACGACCGCAGGTAGGTCCCAAACCGCTAGGCCAGAATATACAGCTAGGACACAAAAGTATGATCGACGCGTCTTCGAGTGCACCTACCCGGGGGAATACAATACGCCACAAAGTGCAGAAACCCGTTTGTCTGACACATGGTAGGATCTTGGCAAGAGTAACGGCACCCACTCACGGGGCACAGGAATACACCCGTTAAATCCTACCGCCATGCTGGCGAATATGCTTGAATGCCGGCAAATCTCAATGCTGACAATACCGTGTCAAGAAAGTGCCAAGCTCGCTGGCCCTGTACCCCGCAGATTTCAGTTCTTGGCCTGATCCACAGACTTGGTCCCCGTCCCTTGCCAGTCCAAGGATTCAGAGATTTAACGCTGTGGGCGGATGGGCCCCCGTGCTGTCGGGGCTATCATTGCTATAACAAGACTGCTTTCTCCCTGCCCAGTCCCAGATTTTGTGGCGGCGTTGCCGGCGGTTACATCGTCATTCACTTGCTTGCTCGAAGGCACAAGACTCGTGGGTAGAAAAAGTCTCGCCTGTCAACTCCTATTCACAAACCTCCCAAAACCATAGTTTTTGGGCTGTGTTTGCGCTTTTCAAGATGGAGAAAGCAATCGCAAGTATGTTACCTCGAGCACTTCGGACGGTGAAGAGAATTCTGCTAACCTGACTCGCAGTCGAGAAAGATGTGCCCCAGAGCCCGTCCGAGTCCAAGTCTGAGCTGGGCAATGGCATGCAATGGACAGAAGAGGAGGAAACCATCCTGAGGCACAAGATGGACTGGCGCACAGTGCCGTGGGTCACCGTCTTGTACCTTCTCTGCTTCCTCGACCGCATCAACATCGGCAACGCCAGGATCCAGGGCATGCAGGAGGACCTCAAGCTCCAGGGGCTGAGGTTCAACTGGGCCCTGTCCATCTTCTACATCGTCTACCTCACCGTCGAAGTGCCCAGCAACATCATCCTCAAGCGCGTCGGGCCCAGGTTCTACCTGCCCTTCCTGGTCGTCGGCTTCGGCCTCGTGTCGCTCTGCTCCGCCTTCATCACCAGCTACCCGGGCCTGCTCGTCGCGCGGGCCATCCTCGGCGCCTTCGAGGGCGGCGCCATGCCCGGGTTCGCCTTCTACCTCAGCTCCTTCTACAAGCGCAAGGAGCTCCTCTTCCGCATCGGCATCTACGTCTCGGCGGCGAGCATGGCGGGCGCCTTCGGCGGCCTGCTGGCGACGGGCCTCTCGCGCATCCCGGACTGGGGCGTCGCTAGCATGCGCATCCACACGTGGCGCAACATCTTCTTCTTCGAGGGCATCATCACCATGATCATCGGCCTCATCGCGCCCATCTGGCTGCCCGCTTCCCCGGCAACGTGCAAGTTCCTCACCGAGCGCGAGCAGATGATCGCCGCCGAGCGACTGGTCCGCGAGCACCGCTCCCACCCTGATGAGCGTGTTACCTTCGCCCATGTCAAGCGCGCCGTCATGTGCATCCACAACTACACCTGTGGCCTCGGCTTCTTCCTCGTCAATATCACCGTCCAGGGTCTGTCCGTGTTCCTGCCCACGATCCTTCGCGACCTCGACTGGACAGACACCAAAGCCCAGCTGTACAGCGTCCCGCCTTACGTTTGTGCTTGCGTCGTGGCTGTTGCCATCGCCTACGCGAGTGACAAGACCCGTCACAGGGGCGCTTTTTTGGCTGCCTTTTCTCTACTTGCAATCATCGGTTTTGCTATCCTCAGATGGGAGACCAACCCCAACATTCGGTACATGGGTGTCTATTTCGTCACCGTGGGAGCCTTCCCTGGTGGACCTGGTTTCCTGGCGTGGGCGATCAACAACGCTGCGGGACCAGCTGTGCGCGCTGTGACTAGTGGCTACGTCGTGACTGTCGGTACTATTGGAGGAATCGTTGCCACGTGAGTGTCTCCTTGAGAATATCTCGTGTCATCAGATGCTAATATGCTTTAGATGGACATACGTCCCCGCGGACGGCCCAGCCTATCGCACCGGCCACACGATCAACCTCGCTGGACAGATTACAGTCCTTCTCCTTTCGTTGTTTGGCATCGCGTACTGCGCTTACGAGAATAAGCTCCGAGCAGCTGGAAAACGGGACCACAGGCTCGAGGGCCGCACTGAGGAGGAGATAAGCCAGTTGGGCTACAGACATCCGGAGTTCAGGTACATTAAGTAGAGCACATAGTACTTCACACGAGCCCGCGTTGTATTGCGCATTTGAAATTAGACTTGCATTCCTCGCACCATGGACATAGTGACCTATTGAGATTCTGTCTACCGCTCAAATCCTGACCGACTTCAATTCACATTCCCTTTGTGCCTCTATGAAGAAACCAAGCCTTAAACCCTCGGAAACTTGCCATTTTCCAACAACTCAGTCAGTACGGCGAGAGTGGTGAATGGACCGCTGTCGTAAAACCCCGGTGGGTGAGTCACACTTTGCGGCTTTGGCTTCCGAGTGGCCTCCTTCGAGTCGCCAGGTTTAGGCTGTTCGCTGCTGGACTCCCCGCTGGTGTTGGTAGCGCTCGTCATCTCGCCTTTCTTCCTGTGTCTCTGATGACCAATTTCATCAAGCTGTTCGGGCCACAAGTCATCCTGGTCAATGTCGCAGAGCGGCCAGCTGTGTCCACGCTGGCGGCAATGCTCGGTGTCTGAGCTGCCGCACCAGCATCGAGCCTCGGCTGCATCAATTAACTCGAAGCCGTCTTTGTACAGGTCCCCGTCTTCCGTGACTATGACCCAATCGGCATCCTGGGTGTTGTTTGAGGGGCGGTCATACCAGTCATTTATTTTTGTGCTAGTTTTCGTCATTGTCGATGTAAGTGGATCTCACGAAGTGAAAAAAGAATAAAGAAGACAAAAAGAGTGTCGTATTGTTTCTTCTCAGCGTTTAAATATTCTCACAGTACTAGTAGTACGCGCTATTGGCGTGACGCAGCTATATTTTCGATGAGTTGAAATCACGAATCTCGGTCAATCACTGTCACCCGGAGATGACTTGAAGCTTCGCCACTGACATCTTTCGAACTGAGCAACATGAACGAAATAAGCCTCTACCTGACAACTCACCCGGTACTGTTCCTTATACTTCATCGTTCACGCTTCATCCTCCAACTTCTCATCAATCCAAGCAACGGGAGTCCGTCCCGGCATTGGAACTTGAACAACCCATCGATCTTTCGACGAAAGGCTATCTGGGCTTTCGAACTCCATGAAGAAACACACGTTGAACCCACCGTGCCTCAAAAGTTTGAAGAACCTACATGGCAAGTTTGGTGGTGTGACGATGCCAGATCGAGAATTGCGTCACGGTCGATGGACTCGATAAAACGTATCCTTGCCCTGTTGATGCGGTCCTGAACCATGGCATTTCTCATGATGACCGCGTGACCGCGTATCTTTGAGGAACAGTCTGAATAAGAAGTGACTTCAAGGATGAGAACAGTCTCAACGGGATCAAATGCAAGCTGTAATATCTCAAAAGCGAGTGTTGTTGGGTTCCACACACGAGCCCAAATTAGCAGAGCCAAGACATTAGTGACATTACATGCGCGCTCAATTACTACACCAACATGGCACCAACCGCATCTGACCACTAAATAACACTGGCTCTCTTTTGTCTTCCCGTCCCTCTGGTTATGCAAAAATTCTATCTTTTCCCACTTCATAGTTCAGTAGACCATGGCCTAGTCACCCATCTCACGACAACCTAAGCAGGCCTCAAGGCATCAGCAGGGGTCCAACCGCTGGGGCTGCGGCTTCCCAGCAACCAAGTCGATCCCGTCGCGTTGCGAGGTCCGACAGGCGAATTGATGCCCTCGGAACCGGTACCAACGTCTTCGGTACGGGACGCGGAGCACGACGAGCTACCGGCCCGCGAGAGAAAGGCACTGGCCGGGCCAAGGGTGGTGGCATCCCAGCGGAACGGCTTGGCCCGCTCGAATTCCCAATCCTCCCGCTCGATCATGCGGACACCCTCGTCGCGTGGGGCCTCGAAGCTCCAGCGCGCCTTCAAAGCTGCCTCCGACTGCTGCTCTTGGGTTGGGTCGTCGTATGGCCGGCAGAGCATGCCCAGCAGGTTGAGCGACAGTTGCCGCTGGGCGGGTGTCGTGCCCGGTGGGAAACTCAGCAGGTATTCATCATTGGAAGAGGGCGTGTCCCCTGGCGGCAAGTTCTCGGCAGCTCCTGCAGCGACTGGTGTGTGTTGTTGTACGGCGTGGTGGTGGCCGCCCATCGGAGTATCCCCGATGACGGTGACGGGCTGGTCTTCGATCAGGCCGTCGTAGATGCCCTTCAGCTGCTTATGGAACCGAGTGGCGATGCGGTCGGCTGTTCCGCAAAAGGCGAGGACCTCAATGCACATTTCAGCGTACTCCAAAGTGGCCCTCCAATGGGACTCGCCAAAGTGATGCAGCTTCTGTTGCATGGCGGCCCGCAATATGATGACGCTAGAGATGAACGACTGGAATCTGTGGAATTGTGAGAAGAATGGTTCGGAGCAGGTGGGAAATATGTTCACTCACATGACCAGCCAACAACGCTTGAAGACCCCACCCTCGTCGAGAGCAAGCTTGAGGATTCTTGCAGAGCTGATTGCTGCCAGCAGACCTCGCTCGGCGTGTTCAGCCGCATTTCCAGCGTTGAGGTTCGGAAGTATATGACGGCAGGTTTCCGTATTTTGCGAATGTAAATGCTGTGCAGCAATTCTACGATATAAAAGCATTATGGCCCCGAGGTAGAGTAAGTGAACGTGATAGAGAGATCGCCGAGACTCGAGAGGCAGGTCGACATCTCCCATCCGTTCTATGTGAAGCTCTTCCGGGAGATGATCGTACCATTGTTGCAGATCTTGGACGAGAGAGTGTGTTGTCAAGAGTGTTATATCGTTAAATGACATGCGTATGGTAAGGATTCTCGCTTTTAGGACGGCAATCTTGCTCAGCGCGGTTTGTATGACTAGCAGACGTTAGTCGAGGGTCGAAAAGAGGGAGTAATCCGCTTATTATCGCGAGGTGATCATACTTTCAGACATATCCTGAGTCTCGGATATGTCCATGTCTAGAGACTAATTTAAGGTTTTGATGTTAGTAGGAATTGCTAGCGTGTGAGCGGAGGAGGCATTACCAAAGCATCGAAGCAAGGGACATCATTGGCGGTCAAATAGCCTAATGTTGATGACAGCCATCTGCAAAGGACTGTTAGTGCTTGAAGGCCGAGGAGATTAAGTGGGAGGGAGCGAACGTGGAGAGAAAAGTGAGGGTCCTCCATGTCTTTCGATAATCAATCCATGTGGCCCTGCTCAGGTGCGGCTGCCTGCATTGCCTAGAATCGAGACCAAATCTCCGCGACATGCCGAGACCAATGTCTGTATCGCGCTATTTTAGCATTGCTATAAGTATTAAAGTGAAAGCCAAATGCTGCGAAGTCATACCAATGTAAGCCAGTGCAACCATAGATTTGCCAAAGACGTTGAACATGGCTAGTAATACGCATATCTTGACCGCGATGAAGGGTCGGTTCTCTACAACATAGTCGAAGTAGCGCTTGGCTGCCTCATAGAAGGTCTCTTCTTGGTGCTTGTCGTCTTCTCGGCAACTGACGTACTGTGCACCGACGGCGGCCACCGCCATGATGCAGCAGACATCAGATTGGTACGCCTCGTAAAGACTGCCCTGGTGCTCCACGATGTTCGCAAACGCCTTGTCCGTCTGTTCTCTGCTGATCACGTGGAAAAGCTTGCCACTGCAGCTGTAGAAACTATCAATGGCCGTTTGCGTGGCGTTGACGTCGACAAGGGGTTTTCCGTATGGGGCTGCAAACGGGAGAACGACGGGATGGTTGATGGTGGGTTCATGGACTTTGAGCCTCTCCTCGTAATGGCAAGACTGGCCTCTAGTCGCGCAATTGTGGCATACCGGCTTCTGTCCATCGCACTTCGAAAATAGAGGGCTAGTCAGATGCGGTACAAAGTGTGTGGACAAGTCGTGTGACAGCATACCTTGGTCTTGAACCTCCGGCAAGGCTGGGTAACACACACGTGTTAGAATTTGGACCACACCTATCGTCAGGAAAGAATGGCTTTCATACCATGCACGCCTGGCGCGTATGTTTGCGCTTGGCAGGCAGGCTTCCGGCGATGCGAGTAGTGGCGACGGAGCCATCTGCGGCGTGCTCAGAAGCTGGCAACAGGGGCCGAAGGTGGCTGGACGACAGCATCGCGGAAAGCTAGTCGTGGACAGCGGGAAACGACGAAGCGAGTCGAGCTAAACCTTGGTTGTGATGCTTAGCTTTCCCCCACATCCCCAGCCGACGGAATCGAATCCGTTGCGCAACCGCCTACTGCACGATATCGCGCTGAGCTTCACACCTGCTGGGTGAGGGAGGCAGGACTTTCTCCTCTAAATTCGTTCTCACTAGTAAATTCGGCAGAGTGTGACCTGGCATCTCAAGTCAGCAATATGAAATATGCACCGGAAAATACCGGTTGAAGTCTTAGAGGTGCAATTGCTGGTCGGCGTGAAGTGGCCTCATTCGCCATTCGGCATTTGATTCCCAACTTCGCGCAAGCGTTCTGCCACCACTAGTTAGATCACGGGAAGAACTCACCGGAAGGTCTGCATGCATATCGGGCTAAGGAACTTTTCCGAGCGACAGGAGATGACATACAAGCGATGTCCTTTGAGATCATGTGGTTTCTTATCCAGTGGTACGAGGAGACAGGTGGAGGCCTGGACGCAAGGGGACGGAGAAGAGGGGGGCAGAACAAGTACTGTAACACCACATTTCCCTCTGCCCAATTGTACAGTTGTTTCCCAACAGGCGCACAGACCACCAGCTGTTGTGTAACACAATCTTACTCGCCATTGCTCCATCAGTCCTTCCCCTACACATACCCACTTTTACTGGGAAGCCAACAACATGTTTGCAGAGACATTATATCAGTATGAAAGCAACTACTTATTGCCACGCTGAGAGGAAAGCCAGCCATTGATAAGAGTTCAGCGTGATTAGATGTGAACGGTCCACCACACAAGACGGTGAACAACTGCTGGCGCTCAGAGTTTATTTTCGCAACCAGGTTGCATTTCTCAGATAGCGTGCATTTCCTGCCATGGTTAAACGTGTTTTGAGTTTACGATTGCCCATTGATGAATCGATTTTATATGCTTCCTAGCTTCTTCTTAACATGATAATCGGGCTGAGCCAACATGACATGGCTCACAGACGACCGTTCTCAAGCACACAATGCGCGCATACTATCAAGGCCGGCCCATTCGATGAACACGCACCAGTGCTCACGCCTAGGCATGAACATACTCACTGCATACACTACTAAGAATACGGAGTATGGCATCCCACAATCGGAGCTCATGGTTAATTTGAGCTAACACAGTGAGCGCCTTAGTAGTGTAACGCTTGGCAGGTCCGTTAAAGGGGCTAACAGGTTAAGTTCAGGGCTGCTTCACTTCGCAGGTCGGTGTTTTGCCTAGCTATGTTTTTACAACCAACAGAGAAAGTGTCCTTGATCATCCATGAGTCACGCTAATTGCGCAACGAGCATGCTTAGACTACCATACGCTGCCTTGTGACTTGCTCGCCATTGGTTTCGTCAACTCGCGTCCAGACCAACAACATGAAAACATCTCAATGCACCCGAGGACCTTCAGAAGCTACGCTGATGGGATGAATAGCAATTGGTTTCTCCGATGGAGGTCCCGCCACGCAGACCGACATCTCCTGGGCCCATGAATTCCTATATAGTTTCCACGAATCTTATTAATCCTGTAGAGCCGTTCCGTTGGAGTGATGAAAGAGAGGATGCCGATGGACTGTATGAGCTTGGAATAATTCTGCGGCAACTGAGAATACCTGAACTGGCGCAAAAGGAGAGGAAGGTAAGCATAGACTGATCCATAAACCCATGGGTCTTGCATGTAAGGCCTCAGCTATAATGTTTTTTTGAATTAATTGTTTTTTTTATTAGTCTGTCTACTATCTGCTTAGCTTAGCAACTCTTCCTTAGTAGCTATAAGCTTGTGTATAAAGATACTAATGGCTTTGTATATCTCCTAATAGTTCTCTAAGTTAGGCAACTAAAATCTACCCTTTCTACCCTTTATATTAAGGCAGTAGGGCTAATTACATGCTTAGCCTAGTTACTAACTAAGCCCTCTAGGGCTTATCTTATTAGCCTAACTTGCCTCTAAAACTAAATTACCCTCTTTTTAATAAGAGCTC
>JACBFG010000001.1:708806-791847 GCA_013435955.1 Diaporthe sp. HANT25 | reverse complement strand
TTATATAAGTCTATAAAGCCTTAATCTTTTATAATAAAATAAAAGATTTAAATAAGTATAATATAATTATATTTCTTATTTTTAAGTATTTTATTATAAAGCATTTTCTTTTTTTTATTATTAAAGTTTATAGCTTTAGTATTAAAGATTATTAAGTCTTTTAAAGTAAATTAATACTTTATTTTAACTTATTTTTAAGTTAGTATTAAATATAGTTATTAGCTATTATATTAGCTTACTTAATAAAGTTTCTTAAAAGCTTATTCTTATAGTTTCTTTTAAAATTATTTAAAAAGATTTATATTAATATAAAGAATAAGAGATTTTATTTAAAATTATATTTATAGGATTTATTTTATAAAGGGATCTTATTAAGAAATTAATTTAATCTTTATTATATAACTAAATTACTAACTTACTATTATAAATAAATTAGTCTTTAGGCTACTTATATTAATAGTCTATAATAGTACTAAAGGTAGTCTTTATTAGTCTTATTTATATAATTATTATAAGGCTAACTATGTTTTTTTAACTATAAGCTAAAGCTATTTTTTAAAGCTATTATTATTAATATTGTTTTTTTTAAATGCTAGGTCTTTAAGCATTTATTACTATATGAAGGGACTGCATACTACCTCGTGTATATACGGATTAAGAACGAAACCACCTTGCATGTAATATCTTGACCGCGAAGCTCGAATAGCCGTGCCATCCGGCTAGCGGGAAGTGGACGCTGTTCACGTACTAGCTATATTCATTTGACCGAGGATAATAAGCTTACTCTCAGTGACAGCTCTCATGTTACATACAGCTCATAGTGAAAGTCTTATTTCTTTAGGCGATGTTTTATGATCGCCGAACGACGCTAAGAGAACGGTGCCGAGGGCCCGATCTCATTGCTCTGCATGTACTGTGTCGAAGAAATAGCTTTCATGCACCATTCCTGCTAATTCATGGATTTACCGAACAAGCGGCTTCGTGAATGCCGAGCAATATAAATAGATTGAGCTATCAGAGCTATAAGCTGGCCATAACGCAAGACCTCCCATCCATAGGGGCATTGCACATTGAGAACATCCCTCATATTCAAAAGATATTTTCGCAGCCTCCTCAAAATGCTTGTCAAATCGACCGTCACTCTTCTCCTGGCCAGCTTGGCTGTGGCTGCCCCTGTAAAACAAGATTCCATGAAAGTGACTTTCGTCAACGAGATCTGGTCTCATTTCACAGATTTGGACGTCCCTATGGATGGAACTACAGTCCCCATCACAGGAGATAAGGACGACACTACCATATCCGTTGTCGGGATGAAATGCAACGGAACGCTTTGCTACAACGGTTACTACTGCACGCTCTACGACAGGGACCTTGCCCCCACCATCAAATTCAAGTTTGCGAGATTCGGAGCAATCTTCGGGCCATTCTATGAAACCGGCCAGATCACTTGCGAGTATGAACCAGTTCCCGCACAGCAGCTGGAGGCCACGGAAGCTCTCGCGACAGAGCCCTAAGCTGGCACCACCGTGTTTGCCAGCAATCAGACTGGCTGGCAGATTGGGTTGCGCTACCACTCGTCCAGACCGTCAGCCTCGCCGAGCGGACGGGCAACTATACGGGGGCTATGGTGCAGGATATGACTATCTAACCCGGAGAGCGGTGCATGCGCAAGGATTTTGATGTGGAAGAGGGGCACTAGGGTACGTTGTACCGAACGACAGATTTGTTTATAGCTTGCACCTGGTCGGTGGATTCTTTGTCTGTCACTAAGTTCGGATACGAGATTATCTTCGTGCCGGGAGTGTGCTTGGCAGCTGTCATCGATACCGCCAGTGCCGGGAAAAAGTACCGCTGATTGTTTGCGAGCTGGTCGAAGCTACCTCTTCTGGTTGTACCTCTGTGGATTAGCTACCATGACTCTTTAGCACAGAAATTTGATTCATCGGTCTATTTGTGCCAAAAAATGCTAGTCCGAAGTTCTCATCGACCTCCCACACTTGTTGGGCCATATTGATGACGTCCACGCGGAGCGGGTCGTAAACGTCAGGTTATTATGATGCTATGTACCTAGATACTGCTCCTCGACGGCTTTCAACTCAGCTGTCATCTTTTCCCTGACCGACTCAGGGGCCCAGCAGCAGCGGATAGCGTTCTCCGCGAGTCTGATCATGTCTAAGTCGGTGAACTTGCAGAATCTCTTCACAACGAGCAGATTCTCATGTATCCAGGTGTTCTCCATGAATGTCGGGTCATCACTGGCAATCGTGATTGGGATCCCAACATCAAAGAGCGTGCGAATGCGCTGAAACACTTCGTCCATTGGCTGGTGGCGAATGTAAGACCAAGGGCATATTGTCATGCACATTTCCCTGGATCGAATCGATTCCATGAGTTCAGCGCTCTCAACGACGTTCAGACCGTGATCGATGCGATCGGCACCGGTTTTGCCAATGGAGCAGACTACTTGGCGAACGTTCTCAACTGGATACGCTTTGCCAACGTCGCAATGCGCCGTCAGTCGGAAACCGTCTTTTCTTGCTCGGTCGAATATTTCTTCGAAGAGCATCGGGGGCCGCTCAGCTTCATTCGAGTCGAGGCCAACACCGACTATCATGTCCCGGTAATCGAGTGCGGCAAGATAATGGTCCAAAGCTGACTGTACTGACTCATCTCGCAGGAAACACATGACCCAGGCGCTTTTGACCTGTGGCAAAATTATCAGAATCGATGTTTTCGAAGCGCTGCTGAGCTCACTGTCGACTCACATTCAGATCCTTTTCCGCTTTTTCCTGCGCAGAACGGAAACCATCCATCATTGTTTGCCACGTCACTCCGGTACGAGTGTGGCCCTGGGGATCGAAGAACAACTCGCAATACCGCACATTCATGCGCGCAGCACGCTCGAAATAGTGCATCGCAAGGTCGTGGTAGTCTTGAGTGGTTTTCAGCACCTCGAAGCCCCCGTAGTAGGCCTCGAAAAAGGAAAGCGTCTCCTCCGCATTGTTCATGCGGTCCCCAGATAGAGTCTTGAAGCTATCATGCGAGTCCTGCAGTTCCTCGAGCGTAGTGAACGTGGCTCCGGTGCGGGGATGCTTGAGCGTCATGCCATTTCGTTTTGAGAACTTCCATTTGAGCGCTGGAGTCAAGGTTCCCTCGATGTGGACATGAAGCTCAACCTTTGGTAGCGCTTCTACTAGCGGGTCCCTGGTCTCTGCAATGGAAATCCGAAGGTCTCGGCGGGCTTCAAGGGGGAGGGCTCCTTCGACGTCGGCCATGTTGTGTGTTCTAGTTTCCTTGGGCCAATGGGCAGTTTTAAAGACAATTGATGTTGAGGTAAGGATCAATGCGAGGAGCTATCAGAGTGTGATTCTTTGCGTTTCCCCCAAGACATTCGCTGTAGTCTATGTATGTCGTCTTTCTCGAGTGTTTTGTACAACTCCACGATTCCCACAGGATTGTGACTCACACCGGTAATCCGACGATGGCTCGGTATATCAAAGACCGAGGAGCACGCTGCGCTGTCAGACTGAGAATACAATAGAAGCTATGGCGTATGAGTTGCGTTTTGAGAAGCTGTGATGGTCATGGCTCGCCTGGGTCAGGCAGTTTGTGGGGCATGTTGCCTCCAGCACCACAACTGGTACATTGGTCAAGATCTTGACTTACGTCATTGTTCGTCCTTTGCTTGAAGCTACTATTAGAAGAGCGCGAGGGCGGTGGCTCGTTCATTTTCACACTTCCCCTTCCTTGACAATATTCTACCAGAGCCGCTGACATTCAATTATGGGCGAATTTATATTGCATATCCATTCGATTCCACCATGCCGAGACGTCGAGACGTCGAGAGGTCGAGACGGAAAGCATATTCGACAAACTTGGGTTGCACTTGCAAATGAAGTTAGTTCATTTTAACCACGAGAGCACGACACTAAGACTTCAACCTGTCCCGCCGTGGCTCAACCCCGTTGCTCCGACGTAATGTGGGCGGATCTGCGGGATTCATCCGGACGCGACCACCGGCTTTGTTCGGTAGAGCTCGATTGACCTCATTGGCCCTTGGAAGTCAGATACCCTCACTACCTGAAAGTGGTGTAACTGGCATCGAGGCGAAGCATCAACTTACGAGCATGTCGCTCTCGTTCCAAAGAATTTCCACGCGTCTACAAAATAATCCAAAGCCAGTGGTGTTCACGCGTCCCCGCATCGCTACTCCAGTCCCAGCCCGCGCATTCTCCCTAACAGCCAAGATGGCTTCAGATCCCATCGCAGAGCAGCTCAAAAAATTCCCAACCTGCGACATCTCAGGCGCCCTGATCAAGCTGAAATACCGTAACGGCGGCTTCCTATCAGGACTCACGCTCTGGTCGCCAGAACGCCAGGCCGGCGAGACGAGGATCGCAGGCCCAGCATACACGGTCAAGTACGCGCCGCTGTCGGACCCAGCACCGAAGCACCCGACCCACTACATCGACTCGGTGCCGGCGGGTGCGGTGGTGTTCGTGTCGGCGCCGGCCAAGACGCCCAACGCCGTGTACGGCGGGCTGATGAGTGCGCGGGCCAAGGCGCTCGGGGCGGTGGGCAGCGTCATCGACGGGCGGTTCCGCGACCTGCACGAGCAAAGAGAGCAGGGCTGGCCGGTATTCGGGAGGGATGTTGGGACTGCGCCGCCGCAGGAGCTACTCAAGGTCGTCGGGGTTAACGTACCGGTTAAGTTGGCGACGGATGAGCAGGACATGGAAATCAGGCCTGGGGACTATATTATTGGGGACCTGAACGGAGTTGTGGTGTGCCCGAAGGAGCTGGCTGAACAGGTCATCCCCATTGTCCAGAAGATGGTTGACGCTGATGACCAGGTGATGGAGGCACTGCAGAAAGGGATGGGCTTTGAGGAGGCGGGCAAGAAGTTCAGAGGTTGAGTCTCGCCAATTTCATCGTTGACCAGATGTGCCTCGCAAGCAGTCAAGGCTTTTCCATTTCGTTGTTTTAGAGACACATATATATAGATTACCATACGCGAAGCTCGATTAAAACACTTTTAGACCTGGCCAAAGTGCACACTGACAATCTGCCTGCACTGCATTACAAAACACAACCCATAGACCCAAAGCATCACTCACAATTTTCCCTTGACCGGCTCGAATGCTCCGCCTCTGCCCTGCCCCTTGTGGAATCTGGTTGCCCCCTGTACACTCTCCTTCCCCACGACCTCGACGCCAGCATCGTGCTCGAACCTCAACGCGTCCTTCAGACTCGATGCCTCAAACGTGCTGTAGTACGCCGACTGCCTATCCAACCTCATGCATTCCTGAGGGAATGTCAACAAGCTCCTCGCCAGAGCCATCGCCTCCTCCAGCGCCTTGCCCTTCTCGACAACGCGGTTCACCAGCCCCATCCCCAGCGCCTCCTTGGCATCCACCGGTCGTCCCGTGAGGATCATGTCCAGCGCCCGCCCGAGACCAACAATCTTTGGCAGCCGAACAGTCCCACCATCAATGAGCGGGACGCCGAACCGGCGACAAAACACCCCAAGCACAGCAGTCGTGTCGCACACACGCACGTCGGCCAGCAGCGACAGCTCAAGGCCCCCGGCGACGGCGTGGCCGGATATGGCGGCTATGATGGGCTTGGACGTGAGCATGCGGGACGGGCCCATTGGGCCGATGACTGCATCCAACGGGTCCCCTGGGTTCGTCGTGATGACGCGCTTGACGCGGGAGAAGGCGTTAGGGCCGATGTTGGAGTCTGACGAGGATGACGATGCTGCCACCTCGTGGAGGTCGTACCCCGCGCAAAAGGCCTCGCCTCCTGCCCCCGTGAACACGCATACCTTTTGCGATTCATCCTTCTCGAACTGCTGGAATGCATCCGCGAGTAGGCGTGCTGTTGCGGCGTTGACTGCGTTGCGGGACTCGGGCCGGTTGATGGTTATCACGGTTATGCCCTCGGCTGACGGCTCGTAGAGAGCGGTGGGCGAGAGGGTGGAGGCCATGGCTGCAGGCTGATTCTCACGCCGTCAGGCCTGTATTCAATTGTCTCAAGAACAACATACGCTGGATCAGGATGAGCCAATTTGTCTGCTCGTTGTTGATCTTGTGTCGTGAGGCTTCCGTCAGACCAAGGGCGCCGCTCCGCCGCTCTCGGTCTGAACCCCTCAGCTGAGGAGAACATGTGATTGCGGCCGAATGGAACATGTCGCGCCCAACCGTCACATTGATGATCTAATCAGAGTCAAACCAGCAAACAGTTTTGACTTTATTTACAGTCCGTAAGCACAGTAGTCCGTTCTCGGTCTCGTCGTTGCCGACCATGTGTTGGGATTTGACATCAGGAACGGACTTGGACGGATTGAGGCGGCTGATCGGCTTTCAGTGATGCAGCGGAATTCACACAATGACCGCTCTTAGGCGGTCCAAAGTCGTTCATTGAGGCTTGCATTTCTATTTTTGACCCTGGTTGGAAGGCTGATCAGCCTGCACCGCTTGGTTGGGTGGGGCGCTCCCAACAGACGTGCCGTATAAACAAAGAGTTCACATCCGACGTCCTTCCAGACTACTCGGATAGCAATAACCCAGAATCAGCAGCCGAGGCATACCTAGCCCTGTGAACAGATTTTCCATGTCAGTTACTGGAGACGGCACGTGCGTCTTTCTTCTTTTGCTACTGTCGGTAGCACAATGACCTTTCTGTATAATTAGCATGCGGGAGGCCTAGACGCAACACGCTCTTGGTACTCCGGCCGAATGATCTGGCCTATCAAATTAAACGCAGGCTATTCAGAGTTATGTACTCAGGCATGACAGCAAACATTATTCATGGGCCGGGCGGGCTCCCATATCTCCAAGTATCAACACCCACGGAGACAGCCACCTCCTCGTCACTCATCACATTAGTTCTTCACTGCCATTGTTGCTTGTTTCTGTAGATCGGTGTGCCGAATAATTAAACATAAAATTATGATAAGACTTTACGGAACGGAACAGCCAAGACATGCTCAAGGTGCTGGGGCAGTGCCGTCATGTCTTTCAGCCTCTTTTACCCGTGCCAACACCTATCCATTGTCCATTATTCATAAAACAAGAACCTCCGTCTCGCTCAGCCGTTCATGATGACTTCCAGTCGGCCCCGAGGGGGCTTCTATCACCCGTATCCCTAATCATCACGGCATGCCGTGCCCGTGGCTATTGATTCGTCCGGCCCAAAATGCTGTACTAAGCTACGATGACCTTCGGCACCCTCGCGGCTTTGGCAAATTATGTCATATCAGTCGCCCGTGCCTCCCGATGCATCCTGTGCTGAGATACCAAGACCTACTTCCAATTTTGATACGCTGAAACAGATATAAGGACAGCTCGCAAGGGCTGGTGCTCGATTTCCATCAACTCCCCATTGATTGGATCACATCCATACATCGTATGAAAATCTTTGCCACAATATCCTGGAAGACTATTGCAGCTGTTCATCAACATGCATCCTAATACCTTCATGCTTAGCCTCGCGGCCTTTGCCAGTGTGGCGATCTCTACTAAGGACAAGGACAATGGCCCTCGTTGTCCGGAGGATGAGTATTACAACACTATGATGGCAAGCAAGAACCGCCATGCTGCTGCCACAGACTGTGCGAAGTGGCTGGGTGGAACCATCACAGACCCCAAAGAGATCCCAAGGTACCTCAAAGACTGTGGCGCAGATACAGAAGAGGACCGCGTGAGCCGAGTCTCCGCAGCCTGCTCCTGTATCGCCACGTCTACTGTGTCTACGACCTTGTCGACTCAGACCCACGTCAGTAGCACTTCGTCAAGTGCATCGGCCGTGACAACTTCATCACAGCCTCCCAGTCGTCCGCCTTCGAGCTCTTCAATTTTGACGGGCTCAACCAGCCGGCCACAGTCCACACCATCCTCAAGTGGACATCCATCTACCACGTCTGTACGACCCTCCAGTCATCCGCCTTCGACGGCAACTTTCTCCACCGCCCCCCACAGCTCAGGGCCTAGTTCTTCACAAATCACTAGTACCACAACAGGCACTGGTCTAAGCCAGACGACTGGAACATTGCTATTTCATACGTCGAGCTCACAGTCTGTCCCCCCTTCGCCCTCGGGCTCTACGTCTCCTATCTCCACCGGAAATACCGGTTCATCATCAACTATCTCTCACTCAAGCACATCTAGGTCTACCGTGACTGCACCCAGATCAAGCTTTACCGATGTTGCACCCTCACAGGCGTCTACAACTTCCTTCACGACGTCAACTATTTGTATGTACTCACAACTTGTAGAACAAGCCAGGTCTAGAGCTAACCCCAATCATACAGATACGGAGTCGATCTACACCATGACATCTTGTGCACCAGGGAAACTGGACTGCCCAGCTGCTAGCACAATTTTGGTCACATCAACCATAGCCATATCTACTACCATATGTCCCGTGGCCGAGACTCCTCGTCCAACCCCCCCTCAACAGGAAACTACCACCCAGTGGAAGACTTCAACGATATGTAAGCGCACAAATCTAGTTCCATGTGACATGTATCTTACTGATTTGATCCAGACTCGACGTCTACGTACACGCTAACAAGGTGCCCACCTGGAGCGGTGAACTGCCCCGTGAGCAACCTTCCCATCACCACTGTCATTCCCATCAGCACTTCGACTCAGACCGATAGTCCAAATGAGAACCATGGAAAGCCAAGCGTGCCGTCCACAACCATCACAATGGCTACGGTACCGACAACCATTCATACCATCATGAACGGGGTCTCTGCCCAGATCTTGGCGGTAGTGCCAGTCACCAGCACCCTGGTTGTCAACAACCCAAACTCGGCCCAGACAGCCTCATCAATCGCTGACGCAGACTCTCATGCCGCGAACGCTCAATCGCCGTCTCCCAGCAGCTCAGGTGTCACCTCGAAGCCTATGACACCCGCTAGCAATAACCCCATCACAGGCTCGACCTCGTCCCGCCCGCCGGTTGTCACGGCTGGTGCCCCTGGACTCGTCGGCAGCGATGGTATGCGAGTCGCCTTCTTGGTTTTTGCCGTGGGTGCGCTTCTCTAAGCTCTATTTTCCTATCTTTTGCCCGCACATCCAGGACAGTCAATCTTTGCACTTTTCTTTTCGTAGTTCTCTTTTCGCATTTTCTTTGTATTAATCATGTACTCGGCGCATTATCATCCTTTCCAAATTGGGTCCCCGATTGGAGAATAGGTTTCACAGGAATTTCCGAGCGCCGCTAAAGCGGCTCACAAATTGGCTTGAAGAATTCGGCGGGAGCTGTGCGAGAAAGGGTTTGGGAATTGGGAGTCTGGGACCATTCAACCAGGCGGAGGCATCTCGCGCTCGTGAGCTCGCCTCCACTCGCTCACTCCCGCAAGCTGCCTCCGCCTGGTTGGTCGCTCGCTTCGCTCGCTCCGGGAAAGGATGCCAAGACTGGTAAGGGAATAGCGGGGGATGATAAGCATTTAGCAAAGTTGCCTAATTGGGAAGAGGAGTGGCGGTGATTAAGAGCTTGAATTCTTCAAGCCATATGATGCGATGGGTGGTCGATGACGATATGAATCTAAATAGTGGGTAACATTCATGCTACCTTTTTCCATCAAACTTCTTTCAAGTCGTGACCACACGCATAGAGTGACCTGTGAGATAGTTCCATGTAGGTTTCTCTCTCGTAGGAGTAAATACATTGTCATTTCTTCCATCTGCTTCTCTTCCCTAGCCCCTTTCTAAGATCCTAAAGCATGCTCTTAAGACTCTATGTATAGGACTGTTGGTCGGAAGCTCCCTTATACGGTGCTCAGCGAGTCTCTGAAATACCTCCTGTTGCTGTCTCCCACTAGCCGTATCAACAAGCAAGTTGAATGCTTCACGCAGGGGAGAGTCATTCCCATGCTGAGCCGAGGAGAAATTTCGAATGGTATCCACCCTCCTCCCTAACTCATAAACCATCCCCCTCGTCGCAACAAGAACCGAAGCAGCCCCTGAGGCCCTCTCTACGATCGTCGACCGCAGCAGCGAGTCGGCGCCGGCCACGGGCGGCAATCCCGGAATGACATCGGCCAACTCACGTTGCAGCTCCTCCAACACCACGACAGCCCCTTCAATAATCGGCTTGAGCCTCCGCTCGACCCGCGTGCCCGTACTGTCCATGTAGCGCTTCACCGCCAGCCGCCCAGCATCATCCAGCCGCGCGCACTCGCTCACCAGGAGCTGCAGCGCCGAGGCCTCCCAGCCCACGAGTCGCGCGAGCTCCAGCGCCTCCACGACGAGGAGCGCCGCGTGGCCGAGGTACGCCTCGAGAGCGGCCGGGTCCCGGTCGGCAGCGGCGGCATGCCACCCTTGGAGCCCCGCCAGCGCCGCGGCGCGCAGGCGGGTGATTTCTTGCCCCCTGGCTACTATGGCGGCGTCGCTGTGTCGCCACCTCCTCCGCTCGTAGTGCAGCCTCCTGCGCGTGACGGCCGCCCCCGCGGCGCGCATGGAGCGGTGGTAGATATACTCCGAGAGCGCGTCCTCGCCCACCTGGCTGAGCATCGTGACCGACCGGGACAGCCAGGGCCAGGCGGCCTTGCTCCGGAATGCTTTTAGGAGGTCCCTTCGGGGCGTGAAGGAGAGGTAGAACGAGGACCGTAGGGGCTTCCCGCCCCACTCGTGCACGGGGAACCTGAGCGCCTGGTAGCTGTACTTTGCGACGTCTGTCGACCAGAAGTTTTCGCTGTACAGCCGGCTCATCATGGCGACCGGCACGGCTGTGACGCGGCGGACCATGGTTGGCGGCGGGTCGAGGAGCCAGTTTGGCCAGCCGCAGTCGTCGTTCTCTCCGTGGATGGGATTGTTGCTTCGGTAGTACGGCCTCGGGGTTGCCGTCGGGAAGGGCCACTGCTGCAGCCAGTTGATGACGGGTGGGAAGCCGTTTTTGGGGTCTAGTTCTGGAGTGGTGACCGGCACGCCTCCCCATAACTTCGGGGCGTTCGCAGGTTAGCAAATGCATGCCATCTAAGGTGATGTTTTTAGTGTCTACCTGATTCTCAAATGCCCAGCCCTCTTCAGATCGCATTTCTCCTTGAAAACTAGTCACAATCAGTACAAATGTTCGTAATCATAATTCTCTGCAACAGTTATTCTATCGTGCCCGCATATTGCATTCCCTCAGGGCTGCAGTCACGGCGGTATATGCAGGAGTCTTACAAGAATTGCGGAAACTGGCGTCCACTGCCCCCTATCTTTGTGCCTAGCCGTCGTAGCAAATCCAGCTGCCCCCGTGGCAGCTGGCTGAGATCTGTGTGGAAAGGATCGTCATCCTCCGGTCTTGGCTGTCTCAAAGCAGGATCTGTGTTCCAATTGTCGTATTCTGTCATGATAGAGACAGCCATCCGAGCAGCGTGCTTCACTGTGGTCAGCACATTATTCTGTCATGAAGTGAATGACAAACTAAGGGTGGGCCTCACCGCCAGCTCGTGCAGCAGGACCGAAGCGGCGGCCGTGCAGGTGACGAACTTCTCTGACTTGGAGTAGGTAGGAAACAGCAGAGGCCACACAAGTTCTGGAGTGAGGCTGATTATTATGTCGAATCGGTTGGCCGGGCTGTTGGGGCGCCGCATGAAAATGGTATGGGCGGCAGCGGAATCATCTAGGGTGTCTGCGAATTGAAACCTAACATATGTTTTCAACACGTGCTCTGCAATTTCTGCCGATTGGAAGCCGCTGTCGCGGAGGGCTACCGCTTCTGGATACATGTCGCGATCGTCGAGCTCGTAGTGGATGGCTACGACCAATCAGTACGCCATTTCGCTACGCAGGTTGAACTCGACGTTCAAAAGATGTCAGGCACTTACCAGACATATTCCCAAACAATTCTGGAGGTACGCCACCCTCGGATTCATCTGGATCAGCAAATTATCAGTTACTACCCACAAAGGTGTTGCTTTTAGTAAGCGAAAACGAGCTTCGCGCATGTACATGTTGTGAAGCAGAAGACCTCGCCGTGATGAGTTCTGTATTCTCCTCGACAAGGCCAAGGGATATTTACCGTCATCATCTGGTGGCCGCACAGGAATCCGGGCAGTGTCTATTGGTGAAAGCTTGTATATGTCGAGCATGGCACGCCAAAAGGGATGATTCGAGAACAGTACTTTAGATATGATTTGGAGTACTGGTTGTAGCATATTCCATAGCCTGTTGTCGTTTTGGGCCTGTAAGGGCCAGAATAATCAGCGGTATGCAATGATGCAACTTACTCCCTTGTACCATGACACAACCTACCATGTCCCATCTATGATCTGAGCCGGCCAAATGGTACCACAAAATCGGTGTTTCCCTGTCGGTTCCCTCTCGGGCATCCTGAACCCAATTACCACGGCGGATGATCCTGGTCTTCACTTAGTGATGCCGGGCGACGAAAATTGAGGAGTAGTGTCATATGAGAAAGTGCGTACGGATGGAGAGGCGATGTAAGGTCGTCCAGCATCGAGTCTCTGATACTCATTTCCGGGTCGAAAGCGCCTTGTCCTTTTAGCTATAAACGCAGATTTCTTAGCGCACATATCACCTCAGGCTCACCGCAGCTCAAGTCATCCTCGACTTACCTCGTTAGCGGTGTAGCCGTGGAACACCATGCTCTGAAAGTCTTCTGACCATCCCGACGTAGGATCCGACGCCGGCCGGTCCCAGGGATCTCTAAGGCCTGAGTTCGGCGTCAACATGGACCGGCCGGGGTCATCTTCTGGCGCCCTTTTGTCCATCCCGAACCGTCTGCGCAATGAATAGCTTAGTAGTTTTTCTTTTTGGTAGGAACTGAGCTGACATATGATCCGAAAAAGAGAGCAGCTATAACGATGGACAGGGATACCTACTTCGCATACTCGCTCGGAAAGACCCATTCCTCCGTTTCCTGGGACTGAAACACATCATCTGGTCGGAGGGCAGGGTGTCTGATAGGATACGGCGCCTGTCTTTTGTTCATCCACTGAGGCACATACTTGTTGAACGTGCCCTGCAGCCCGGTCTGGAAGAAATTGGGGAAATTCGGCCCCCGCGCCTTGTTCAGAATTCCTGTCCTGATGGCGGCGAGGTCGATACCAGCGGTAATATCGCCAACGCTCTCGCCCTGGTTTGATTGTCCATCATCGCTGGCTGACGTGTCGCTGATGTTGTAGAAGTCCTCGTCGAGTGGGTCGGCCATGATTGTGGGTATGGCCTACAGCGCTGAGACCATAGGGGCTATGGCTGTGCTCAATACCGTGAGGCATCGCGCACGAGGAAAAGCTTAGAGTTGTCTGCATTTTCAATTGAGGCAGTCTGGTACCTGCACGTGGCGGCTGAGGACCAGTGGCCCGCTTTGTCAGTCGTTGAGTGTTTGTGACTGACCGGATCCGGACAACTGATTTGGGTTGTCACAATATGGTCGGGTAAAGCAGCAGGTGAAGAACTATTTAATGATAACCAGGCGTACGTGATCTGTTTTATTGTGACCCTGCCCAGGGTTTTCCTGGTTGTGCAGGTTCCTACCCGTGTGGGTAGTGAGTAGAGTAGGTGGCAAACAACCAATAACGTAACTTAGAATGCGTCTTTGCATTCTAATAATTGCCTTGACTGCAATTTTTGGTTTAATCAAAGTGTCTTCTCATTACTTCCGAGGTAAAATAAAATGCTGTAAATGCCATGCTGAAAGAAATACCCAAACCGTCGACTCGTCGTATCATAGTTAACCCTCTACCTCATCCGCTCAGGGGCCCTCTCCTCTGTGGCCTCGGCTTCAGCGGGCTTAGCCTTGCCCCGGCCGGAGGAAGACTCGAACTTTGTCCTCCACTTGTCCTCCTGCTTGAACATGACGATGCACTGGAGGGCCGACGGCGTGCCGTAGTCAACATCTGCGCCGCCCTCGAGGAGAACCTGTTCACGATGTCAGACCGGAATTACAGCCCGAAGTTTGGCGAAATCATCACCACGAAAGTGATGAAAGAGTTCTCGTTCGATATGAGATCGCATGTGTTTCTTACCTCTACAACATCATCCAGCCTCTTGAACACAGCGCCGGCTATTGGGCTCTGGCGCTTGTCGTTCAGCCTGTTCGGGTCGGCCCCGTTCTGGATGAGGAACTTGACCAGGTCCGCATGGCCGTAGTACGCCGCTAGCATGAGCTACCCTTGCCCTGTCAGCTTTTCTGAACCTGCAACCAACCAAAAAGAGCTGCTGACCGCCCATCCCTCAGGGTGCGGGGCTGGCTGACTGCCTGACTCGGGAGTCGGCCATTTCAAGGGGGGCGGGCCACCACGACTCACCAGTGTGTCACCCTTCTCGTTTGTGAGGTTCGCCGGGAGACCCGAGGCGAGGGCCTCCTCGAGCACCTGCTTGTTTCCCTCGCGGGCGGCATTGTACATCTGGGCCGCCAGCCGGATCGCCTCGAGCGATGGCGAGAAGGCCGTCGCCGATGTTATGTCCGTGCTCATCTTGGGTGTGGGCGTTTGTGTTGCAGGTCGGAAGTTCGAGTGGTATGGGTGGTATTGGCAATGCGAATGGGTTGTATGGACGTCTAGACAGACAGACAGCTATTACATGCGAGGGACTGAGACTAGGGACCGAATGAGTCGAGCTTGAGCTGTGAGACCCACTCAAGCAAGCAGCGAGCAAGTGAAGTGCAGTCAATTGGGCTCGCTGGCTCGTCAGTCTCAGTGCAGCTCGCACTTATTAATAAGCTCTCTCGGTGATTGGCGAACCCCCGGGCGAAGATTCCAGAAACGCACGCTGCGCCGCTGGTGCCCGGAGTCCCGACCAGCTGGCATCAGCTGGTCCCGCGCGGGACTCTCATTTCAGACCAACAACTGAACGAGACTATTCACAACCAACGGACCATATTCAAGATCCGTATATTGGTTACATCCTCTAGTCCATGTGAAACGTTCAGCAGTTCCCGAACAGAGGACAGATTGAAAGCAGCTCCACCGTCTGCAACAGTCGTAAAAAGCGAAAGTACCGAGTCCAATTTCATTCCCATCGTAATTCATTCCGGCTCATTGGGTTGATCGGCTTCATATGAAACTGGTATTGAATATGAATGAATGCGTATTGAGGAAACACCCGGTTGGCTCCAAAGAATTTCCCCAGGCTAGGTTTCATGCTTGGCGAATTCTCCGGGGAGCGTTGTCTTGCCAGATTAGCAGTGGTGATACACGTGTACCCAGTTCACCTCTGTGACATCGAGCGGCTGCAAGGGTGGATAGTGTTCTCACACTAGGGAAGAACCGAAGTCAGGGGGCACTTAGATATTCACTCTCTCTCTGAGTGCGTGTGCGATTGAAATCAGACATGTAGAGACGTGACGGTCATGTTCCCTTCAATAGTGCCGGATTACCGGAAGGTGCAAATCTTTTCATGGCTCGACTGTCCGAGATGATGATCAATGAATATTGAGGCCTCTCAGTTTGAAGCACCCCTCCTTGACGCAACATATTGAATGAGTGTCAGTGTACCAGGAACGTTAGTTCAACCCATGCCAGGTGTTACAAAAGAGGCGACACTGAATGTTCATGCAATCGTATGTGTCATTAATTTATATACTGCCAACCATCAACGCCGGCGGGCAAATGGCATGTTGAATCCCTCATTTCCCGAATGCTGATTATTCAACCGAGGAATGGAACCGAACATTAGTAGATCAGCTGGTCATCATACGCCCTGACGCTCTCGAGGTAATCCAGGACCTGGTCGTAGTCCTTGCAGACATGCGTGGCGTCCCAGCCATCGCTGCCCGAGTTGTCGTCAGGGAAAGTGGTGGCGTGGCCCTCGAGGGCGGTGTCGGCGGCGCAGGTGATGGCCTGTCGCATGTAGGCGATGCAGTGGATCATGTGCCAGTGGTGGTCGTCCGGGATGGGGTGGCCCGACGATAGACCTGAGTAGGTCTGGGCCATGGCGAAGAGGCAGTGGATCTGGTGGGTGACCGATGTGGTGAAGACGGTCATGCCCTCGTACCAGTCGATGGGCTTAGGGAGGTCGTGGTACTTGTGAGTGTCGTTGACCCATTGGAAGCCCATGCCCTCTACCGTGGATGTTAGCATCTGGTTTTATGTTGCGGTGAATTGGACGACGTTGGGAGGGAATGCGAGGGAAAGAAAGTGGGCGTGGAGGGAAGAGAGTGGAAGGAGAACATACTCGGCATCAGGTTGTTCCACTTGTCCAGGGTCTCATTCGTGAAGAACTCGGACGTATTCATGGGCGCGTAGGACGTGTCGTACTCGAACCTGGCGAGCTTCTGAGGGAACCGTGGTCCGACGCCGGTCATGTCGCCGAGCAGCTGCCACTGGTCCTGCACGGGCTCCTTCATCTCGTTGCGCACCAGCAGGGCGACGATGATGAGCAGCAGCGTCGTGTCGAGCATCCACCGCGAAGATCTCAGGATGCTGGACAGCTGTGACCGTTTTGATTTCCTCTCGCGCTCCTGCCGGTGTGCGTGCCAAGACTTCTCCTCGCCGATTAGGGACTCGACCTCGGTGCTGGACCTCGAGTCGTGGTCGTGCTCGTGCTCCCCCGTGAGCTGCACATTCTCGTACTTGTGGTGTGATGAAGCCATTATGATTGACAGTGTGTGTGTGTGTGTGTGTATGAATGAGCGTCGTCAGGCAAGTCCAGTTGCCTATTCACCGTCCAGCGTGTGCTTCGAAAGAGGGGGGGGGAGAAGTGAAGAGGGACGAGATGAGGCGAGTACCGTCGAGGTTGCCGTGTCAGTCGTCAATTGTCGTAGGGGAGAGGAAAGGATGAAAAGAGAGGAAGTAGGTGTTTATTGGCGCCCATTTTTGAAAACAAACGAGAGCGAGACGCAGGCAAATCATTAACAGGGCAATGACACCAAGTCCAGGAAGGGGTGTGCTCTGAGACGAGGTTTGGATGAGGCTCAAACAGCATCTGTCACACCAAGGGGGGCTCCTCACTGCCCTGGCGCGCCCCAAAGCGGTATGGGCCCCAGAGATTTCAAGCGAACCGGCCGTCTCGAGGCCTTGTCTTTGGGGGCAATGCTACGTGTCGGCCCCAGCAGCACATCAGGCCAAGAGGATCGTGACAGGTCGATCATATCGTATGGCCATGAAGCTTGTGTTTGTAGATCCTGGTGGAACTCCCTACGGTTGTACGGCAATTGGACTGCGACTTGATTGACGATGAGCAAAAGCTGGGAAAAGGTGGAGGTGGAGGTGGCCCAGGGTGGGGTGGGTCCGACCAGGGTTCAGGTTCCAGCCTGGCGCTTGCGGTGGGGGTCGGGGTAACTCCTGCATCGACACGTACCGAGGCCAGCTGGCCGACCTGGGCCTGACACCCGACGTATAGCTGCACCAGCTGGCAGCCACGACGGCCATTCTTCTGCCACTTCAACCTGCCGCCTTTCTTCATTCATGGAATATCTCAAGACGGTCTTATCAAGGACTATGGGTTCCTTTCCCAGAGTATGGAAGGGTGCAATCCAAATCCGATTCTTCCTGACTGACTGCCTCATCCTTCCCCGGCTCTAGCTGATACACCCGCATTACCAGAAATTCGGGCTTGATATCAATGCCCTGCAGCGATATTACACGCTCTTCAAGAATAACTTTCATAAAGGGGCGTTTTAGATGAGAAATTTTGTTTGAATCTCTAATTCTTCATGAATTCTAACCCAACCTCTAAAGCTTCAGAGAATCATCTAGCATCGGACTCAGCATGGGGCTTTCTTAAAGGACGCCGAATCAAATATTGACTCCATCACGTCGGATGACACCTGGCTCCAGGCCCTACCCCGTGCTGTGGTCGTCGCCTCGAGCCCGCCTCTCCCTAGGCAGCTCCCTCCCAACGACCCAGCTCCAGAAATAGCTCCCGTAGGCTATCTCGTGGCCTCCACCCTCGAGGATCCATGCATTACCCAGGAACATCGTGCCCACAACGCAGAGCCACATGAACGGTATCAGAGACACGAAAGCATACATAATACCCTCCCTGGCGTTCTGGTTGTCGGGCCCACTCTTGTTGTTGAAAACAGTCGACATGAGCGTCAACGCGACCGTACCACCCAAAGGTATAGCCAGCGAGACGAGACAAGTTATCTGGGCCGTCATGTCCGGGAAGAAGGCGAGTCCATGCAGGGTGCTCGGGCTCATCCGCATCCCGACTCCATGGCCCGTCAGCGCCATCATGCCCAGGATGGTGCTCGTGGTTCCCTTATGGGTAGCCCACGCCAACACGGTTATACCCACGGCCGAGGTGACGGATCCCAGCAAGAGCGGCGGGAATGTCTCCCTGGGCCATGTGTTGGTCGCGTATTGCGCCATGTACGCGCCCACTGTAATTTGTCTTGTCAGTTTCAGTAACCCGAGCAAACCCAATCATCTCAGGACACGCAGGCAAACTTTAAAGGTGACTTACCAGCCAGCCCAGGCAGGTAGTACAGCAGGTATTTTCCAGCCTCGCTTGGTGTGGCTTTTAGAACGAGGGCAAAGTACAGGTCCATAAAGTACATGACGGAAAACATTGCCATGCCCGAGGCAAAGTTGATGAAGAATACCAGTGTGACGTTCTTTTGCTGAAGCAGTTCCCAGGGTACCATGGCCGTCTGTAACGGGAAGACACGAGACATAAAGTTTGGCGGAGACATAAGATACTCATACGCAAACCACGAAGTCGTCAGTACGGCTCCGACAATTAGCGGAATCAGTACCTGGACCGATTTCCAGGGGTAGGTACCTCCGGCCCAGGTAAAGGCCAATATCATCAGCGTCAGACCCGTCAGAAACAGCAGCTGTCCTCCAAAGTCGACCGTCGAGAACCGAGTCCAGAGCCGCCGGGCCCTCGACGACATTGCGAGCTCCGAGACTTCCGGGATGGGCTGCGGGCCGACCAGGTCTTTTCCGAGGATAATCACAACTAGCAGCATCCCGACGATAGCGATCGGAAGGTTGATAGCAAAGCACCACCGCCAGTTGACCTGTGTGAGGTGCCCGCCAACCACCGGCCCAATGCCGAAAAACATCGCCGATATGAGCGACGAAAGCGTCCAGTTCCACGCAAAGTCCTCGAGCGAGACGCGGTCCGCCATGATGACGTGCCCGACGACATTGACCCCCGCCGCGCCCACGCCCTGCAGCGCCCGGCCGAAGAGCAGGACGGCAAACTGGCTCGTCGGGGCGCCGGTGCATATGGCGCTGCCGATGGTCATTATGAGTATGGTGGATTGGATCGTGACGTGGCGGCCGAAGACGTCGGCGATCTGAGCCCAAAAGGGGAGGAAGGAGGCGGCTGTTAGGTTGAAGACGGAGACTATCCAGTTGAGCTGCTGGACTTGATCTGTACAGGAGGACGGAATGGTCAGTCGATTTGTGTCCGCTTTTTACCGGATTAGTCGTATGCATAGAGCATGGCGCAGACGTACCGAAATCAGCTGCGATGAACGGAAGTGCGGACGCGATGATGGTAGTATCCAGTGATTGAAGCGCAAAGGGCAGTGCGAGGCCGAAGAGGACTTTGTATTTGTGATTGCGCCGCCTCTTGCTTTCGGCAGCTGTTTCTCCGCCGCCCTCCTTTCCTTCATCGTTTTCAGTTGGCATGTACCTGCTTGCTATTCGCCCGTCAGACGTAGCGTTGCTTCTCAAAGGAATGATGTTGGAATTGGCGGGACGACTGGCCGTCAGCCTCGGGTCGTGCATGCCATCATCCATGAGTTCGTACGCAGCCCCGGGCTCCCTTCCGTTCTCGATGTTGGTCTGTCGGAATTCGGTCCTCTGTGGCCCCCTCAGGCTTCTGGCGGCATATTCTAACAGCGAGGAAACGATAATCATCACTCTGTCGAGGTATAGAGAGGAGTAGAAGACGAATCGGTGGAAACCGCATGGGCGATCGAGGAATGGTTGATGCACTGAATTGCGCTCGAGAAGTATTAATTTATGCTATTCCGGGAAGTATCAGACAGCATCAGCCTGATAAAGGATGGGCGAAGGTAATTATTTGTGTTCCGGACGCTTTGAGAGCGTCCTCCACCAAGGGTCTGCAGCGCCGAGTCGCCAGACATTGCCTCGCGTCAATCTTGTCTCTGGGCAACTGGGCTTTAACGCATCCTCTGCTTATGGAGTAACTTGGTAGATGGCATGAATCAAACCACCGAATTTGTGGCTGTATTTTCGCGTGTCCGAGTCTCTTGCGTAGGAACTCCGAGCTGTCTCTGATCGAGGCTGAATCCTGAGCGGTCAGGACAGCGAATAAGAAAGGGGTTCGTTGCCAAGCCCCGAGGGCCGAAGAGGGCCAAGCGTATAGCCATTTACTGTCTCGGACCGAGTCCACCCCCTAGCCTTTTGAACCTGACACAGACGTCCGAGCAGATCGAATATGCTCCGTGGTCAATTATTTGCTGCGATAGGGGACTACTTGATGTTCCCAGTGTCTTTTACTGCCCGAAGCCTGTCCTCGGCCTCATCTGGGCGCGCCCAAGTCGGCGTTGTTGTATTGCACCGGAGCTCGGAGGGCTGCAGCGTCTAGCCATGCGCCTCTCGAGAATCAACAAGTCTTGCGACCAGTGCCGCCATCGGAAGGTCCGTTGCATCTGTACGTGTGATCTTGTCATCTTAGCTATTGTACAGCAAAAAATGGACCAAACAGGCTGCCTCATCCGCTGACTTCCAGTAAATCAACATAGTGCCATCTAGCCCTACCGGGTCTCCGGATACACGTGTTTGTACCCACTGCCTGGTCAGTATCTGCCTTGTACCGTCCAGTTGAGTGCATCCCTGACTACCAACAATAGAAACGCAAGGAACCCTGCAGCTTCAGCATCACTCAGCGAAGGTTTCGCCCCACAAACACTGGTGAGTGATGCCCGGTTGATCTCACGTGGACGCGTAGGTCCAAGACGTATGCTCTGTATTGACGATTTTCTTGCATGTAGCCATCGCAACTCCGAGCTTATCTGGACCAAGCCCTGCTAGCAATACAGATCAAGCGCCGCCGGCCCATGGGCTGTTCATTGATCGCCTCTTGGAAGACCCATCCATTGAAACAGTCCTCTATGACGAGTTCTCCATCCTCAAGGTATGTCACCGTCCCCCCTTAACTGTACGGATTCACACTGGCTGAAAGACTATCTGCAGGCAAATGAGCAGCGTGGTAAGCAACTAGCACTTTCACCTCTGCAAATTCTCTTAGGGCCTTGCTGATACCAAGGGACAGCGATGAGTTCCGGGCTAGCCTTTTTCTCCGAACGAAAAGTCGAGCTTCTCACCCGGAAGATCGGCAACTCCAGAGTGCGGGACCTCATCGTCGGTATCGACACCGCCTTACGATCAAATCTGCTCACTCGGACAGACACGGAGATTTCCCAGTCTTTGCTTGTATCTGGCCCACGTTCAGCTCAAGTCTCACCAGAAGAGGCAGCTATTTACATTAAGAGTACCTACAATGCATGAGACAGGAGACAATCACAAATAGACTGATGTGTAATAGATTATTTCGATCACGTTCACCTTTGTTTCCCATTCATAGACCGGGAAGCATTCGAACAGAAGATACATCATGCTGGCCTACCCTCTACATCAGACACGTCTTCCCAACTTTCGGCTCTCTACCATGCCGTCCTGGCCCTCGGCTGCCAATACCATGGGGGCGGCTCGTTCGAACCGGGCAAAGGCAAAGCATGGGATTTGTTTCTGGTGGCGATGAGCCATGTTGCGGAAGACAAGCATCTTGGCGACTCTTTGACCTCTCTCCAGGTTTGCATTTTCCCGACTCCCTATTGATATGCCTTTGGCCATCCCATGGACTGACGCTGTTCCGCCCTCAGGCACTGACTGCGATGGTGAGTCTGCTCAACTCCGACCTTAGCGATCAAGATCCCCTAGATACTAAACAAATGAAATGCACCGAAATAGTCAATATTCGCTTTGACCCCATGTTATCTCCAGGTTGACCGAACCATCCTTGCTGATGCGACGCAAATGGCACTTCGGCTGCGATACCACACATCTACCATCGCCGAGAACCCAGAAGAATGCCGCCGGACATTCTGGGTCCTATACCATTTAGAGAAGCATGACAGCTTTCAAGCCAGGCGGGCTTCAGTACGCTTTGAGTTTCTTCATATTAGCGCCCATGGATGAGGAACTGATATTGCGTGGCAGATCATTGGTGACTACGATATTGGATGCCCAATTCCCCAAGTCACAGTACCTACGATGGGAGCGTACAATTGGTTCCTGTCATCGATACGCTTGTCTCGGATTCTATCTGTCGCCTACGAGACCCTCTTCTCTGTAAGCGCATCCACGCGCCCCGCTGCCTCGAAATTGACAGCGGTTGAAAATGTTCGGACGTCTTTGGAGAAATGGAGGATGATGGTGCCCGTCGATTATCGACCTCTGGAATCACTGAACTCCGCAAACATGGTCAACCCAAAAACAAAGCGTATTGCATTGTCAACACAATACTACTACTACCATCTCGTGATAGCCTTGGAACGCCTGAGCATCCGACTCGGCAGCGACCAGTTGGCCAGTCCGGAAGAATGCCACACCAGGCTCGTGCAAGCTGCCAAAACAGTCATCGAACTCACCCGCTTCATTGATGTCGAACCGTACACCCCAATCTTGTAAGGATCAAAACTCCTTTTCCCATAAACACTGGCTAATGCTCTGCTCACTCCGTGCAGTATTCTTGGAATTATGCCCCTGTCTGCGCTCTTTATCCTCTTCGACTTTGTCGTCCAGAACCCACACCAAGCCGACACCCGGGCCAACCTCACTCTCATGGATATCGTATCAGGCCACTTCAGCCAACTCGAGCACGTCTCAGCGGGATCGCTACCAGGGAGTTATCTCAGTGAATTTGCCCATATTGCAAGACGCTACGTGCAAAAATTGCCCACGCCGCCGGTGGACACTTGTCAAACCCCATCGCTCGGGGGAGCATCGGCGAATGCATCTTTGGCGACGAACGCTACAGGAGATACGGTGAGTATAGCCCGGGGTGTCTGTGACTGGGTGAACCAACTCTCCGGCTCTTTTCTGACAGTTTAGCAGACTTTCCAAAACCATGAATTGTCCTCCGGCATGGATAGCGTGGCATACATGGGAAACAGCACTGATTTTGATCAATCAACTGTTTTCGATGATTTCGCAGGGACTGCTGACTTCCTTTCAGATGTGGATGTGAGAGCCCTGCTTAGTTCCTCATTCCTAATTTGATGTAATTTCCATGCCAGGAACAGCTTTGCTTTCAAATGCCAATCACAAGTCCATGCGTCCACTTGAGCAATCAGTATGGTCCAAGCAGCTCGGATGGAAGCTCATAGTCAACAGCTTGTCACAGGATAACGCCCAGTGACTTGCATGCAGCAACGTCAATCAATCAGTCACATACGGCGTCTCACGGAGAAGCACGGCCTTGATCAGTGCAATGAAACACGGCCGAATAAACTATTTAAACCAGTTATCAATTTTCCAAGAGCTTTCTGTCCCAAGTATCATCGACATGCTGTTTTGCATCAAAGACCTGAATACAAAATCACAAGCTTCGGAATTGTCAATCTGGATAACTCAAGCCACAATACATATCATGGAACAAGTAAGGAGCGGTAATAGCAAATCTGGCTACACTTGTGACAAGTGTGGATATGACCGTAGAAACTGCTGTTGCAAGTAGAATGCACCAAGGAGGTTGTTGATGAAGTCGAGGGTACGCTTGGATAGTATGTAGACACTCGTTTGTAGATAATCCATAGGAATTCTAGATTTTATCACTACGTCTTTCTGTGTTTTCAATAATTGCACCCATAATTTCAGACCGGCCTCTTACCATAATTGTACAGCCGGACCACACTCCATGGAATCTTTAAAGAGAGGGCCCAGTCATTTGTCACGTGCGCTTGCCACAGACTGTCCATAACTATGTACTCCCTGTACAATGCGATGGGACTTTCAAAGGTGTTCATTATATCCTGTTCGTGACCAAAGGGACGAGCACCGCCAATGTAAGTGAGAGGACAGAAACGTGGGACTGTCAGTCAGAATGCATGGTCATGGAAGAATCAAATCCATACACATACGATTTCGAAGCAGTTTGATCGTCTTTTTTTCCTTCCTTTTTTTTCTCTCTTTATTCCCTTTCCATTTGAGACATTACAACGTCCCTCAACTATTTACAAAGAAATTGCCGTCACATCCTTTGGACTTCAAGGGCGTCTTCCCCTAGGCCAGCTCGATCCACATGTTGAAGTTGTCACCCGTCTTCTTGACAGTGACAGTGTCCTTGCCGACAGGGGGCAGAACCTTTTCAGCCAGTGTCTTTCCACCGTAGGAGATGCGGAACCTCAGGTTGCCCGCGTTGAGAGGCGCCGAGGTCCAAAGGGTGAACTCGTAGTTGCCGTTGTTGAGGTTTGTGGCCTGGAATTGGGCGGATTGCCCACCGCCGGTAACGGTGGTCTCGGGCCAGGGCAGCGTCTGGTCGAGCGGGTTCATGCCGACTTGCCTCATGGAGAGGTCATCGCGGGCGGCAAGGTTGAGGCCGAGGTCGTCCCCACGGCGGGCCACGGAAGTGTCCTCTTGTGCGGGAGCGACGGTTGGGAGCGCGGCCGCGAGGGAGAAGAGGGTGGCAACAGCGAAGAAACGCATGGTGGGCAGTTTGTGGTGTTAGTTGGTTTGGTTGAAATTACAAGGAAGTGTGGGTATTCGTGATCGCACGAAGGAAGACAAGGTGTGGATGGTCTTTGGACAGTAAATAGAGTGAGAAAATTCGGTGAGGTTGATGAAACAGAACTGATGGCGATCCTTCTTTATATCTGCGTGTTACTCTTTCTCGGTCGTCGACCATGCAATAGTCCGAATCCAGCAGCCAAGGCCGTGACCTGAATGGAGGAGGTGGGATCTGTCATCGTTGCTTCGTGCCGTTCCTTGCATAGAGACTGACAGAGCTGGAAATGACGTTTGACTCGCCTGGATGTTTGATTTGCCGGGAGCTGCTTGCGGGAATGCGGCCTTCAGCGTTGTACAGATCATGGCCCGATTGGGGCTGGGTATTTGTGGGTACAACCTGGCATCAGCCGAGCAAACAGCCCTATGTGTCCAGAAATAGGAGGTTGCCAAGCGTTGCTCTGCCCAGTTTCCCCTCATCACCCTCCTATGTAGACGGTCTGATGTTGAGTGTTCTCTCCTGATTCGACAAATTAGTCCAGAGTTTAATCCGAATACGCGGAAACCTTGCAAGCCTAGGCCTGTCCCTCAAGACGGGCAGCAACAGTTGACAGCAACACCAGACATTTCTTTTCTTGAGAAAAGAAAATGATTTCAATGATGTTGTGCCGGAAATGTTGAAACATGCTCCAAGGGTTATACCCAAGAAAATGCGCTGGAGCTCACCGCCCGATAAACATGTGCGTCCAGCGTCTTTCCCTCGAAAATGGCATGCCCAACACTGTTTTCCTGAGTAGGATGCATGCTAGATCCTGAACTTGCTGTAGGTCTGCATTCAGCAGCCTGTTGGGCGAGATTTGTTCACGATTTGTGGTGCGATGTCACGGATGTCCATCTCCATCTACGCTGCTTTTTTTATGATAATCTGACGAACTTCTGTCTTCAGCATAGCTTGACCCGAGCGGCGAGGCAGAGTCTTGGCAGAAACAATAACATCCCATATCGACGACGGTGATAACAGGGAAATAGTCACCCTTCGTATTAGCTCTTTCATGATCTCTCACATCCACGAGTGTGATCCATCAGTTACCGTGCCTAATGTGCTAAGCTCCTTCCATCCCCATTTAAGTTATTCACCTCCAACAGTACGCAGAAATGAGTGGGCCTTCGATATCTCTGCTTCCGTTGCCCCGCCGAGCCATTACTCGAGGTTGTATCCCTCTTTTACCTTCCTCTGCACCATGATTTCTCCGTGAGTGCCGTAATCCGAGATGGTCTCCCAGAAAAGCTTCTCACCGGCTAAAGTTCTCTGCACGTGCAGCATGGATCCAAAATGTACATCCCAAAGTCAAGCCAACCTCCGGTCAACCAATATTCAGCTTTGGGCTAGAACCGTCTGCACCAAACTTGTGTGTTCTAGCATAATGGGAGTGAGCTGGTCCTTGGCAGCCTTTCTTGTCTGAGAAAAGCCAACTTATCCGGTCTTCTTCCGCCGAATGCTGAATAAATCGGCCGATGCGACCTAGCAGCCCCCTGTGGAGGCGCGCGGGATGGTCCGTAAGCGGAAGGTAGTGGGCTGGGGTTACGGCCGAGATGGGCATGATGGCTCAACTTTCGGGTCCACCATTTACATCATTCGACCAGCGACGGATAGCACATTCCACATGCGGGACTGCGCGTGGAGAAGCCCTGATTGATAAGCGGGTAGGTTCTATCTGTCAGCTGTGTGTGTAAGTCGTTGGGCCCGCGATCGAGATGGAAATCAGGTCGGAAAGCAGCAATGGGGCTTCTGACTTCTTACCTTCAGCGAAGCAGCAAAAGGATGGCACTGACTGCAAGCACGCCCTTGATGAGTTGGATTCGTCTTTTATTGACTGCCTCTCCTGCATACGCAGAGCAAAAGCCAGCTACAGCAACGTGAGGCTCTGTGGCGGCGGTCATCAATTCTCAATGTTTACTTGTATTTAGTATACATGCAACCTTTGACTGGTAATCGGCAGAACGTCCCGAGTGATTAAGTATAGAATTATTCCGTAACCCAAAGCTAACACGAAGTGCAATATCGACTATGTCAGTGACAATCTTCAGAATCAGTCCAAAATCAAGGGCATTTGTGAACATCTGGTACCAAAAGCTGCAGTGACCGCTGGGCCTTGGTACATAATAAGGTAGCCAAAAGAGTTTGTATGCCGTCCCTTCCTTGGAGATTCAGTGTCAATGCCCTGACTAGATGAACACTTAGAAGTTGTAGATCATTGTCACCTTTGCTTAGAAGCCTCTCATACTCGAAAGGTCGTCCACAGCAAGGGAGGTATTATTCGATACTGATATATGAACTATAATTGTTAGTGGTCGAAAGAATAGGAAGGTTGACAAGCGTTAAGATGCTCCTGCGAGTCTACTCGGTCACTTGTCATGCCCGAAAAGTATCCGTGAGCACGTCATACACGACCACACCATATTTTTGAATGTTCATATATGCTCGGCAGAACTTGCTAAGCCATTCCACGTCTCACAGTAAAAAGGCTCATATTAACGCAAATACTGTTGATCACTTGCTCGTTCGCTTCAACCTCAATACACAACATCATGGCTATACGCGTTTGCATCTGTATTCCACTCCTCACACTCAACCAATAGCTTGTGCTCAAATCAAAGGTGCACAGGATGTCACAATTAAAGGTGGCCGGCGCTCTATGAATTGCCCAGCAAACATACTCGCTTGTCTCGGATCTCGCTATTCGGCTATTATTTCTATTCTGGCTTCGTGTCCGTTTTTACTCTTCTCGCGCACAACCTTTCTGTGGCCAATGCGAGCCTTTCAGTTGCATCATAGACTCATGAGCAATCACTCAGCAATAATAAGTGATGTAGAAGCTTGATGCAAGCCTGCGTTCGTGAGTGGCTAGAACCCTTCCCCAAGAGCGGACAATCGGCTGAGCGATGAACTCCAAAGTGACATAGAAGCAAATGGCGGGTACTAGTAGACCTTGCGGACTAATTTGAACGCTAATGTCATCGGAAGCGCGACAAATGAGTGCCGCGCAACGGTGATAATCGGCATTTCGCGCCCTCGCGCCCGCGCGCAATCGCGTCCGCTCCCTTGCCTACCTGAATGTCGATTACCAACCTATGCACACACATTGAACATACACACAATGATGAAATGTATATATATTTCCCTTGATGCCAAGCCAAAATTTCAATGCGTCGTCCACATAGTCATTCTTGACACGAGTGGCGAAATAAAGTTTAGAATTCGAATAACAAGCAACCAAAATGACGAGTCAATACCAACCACTGAAGGGCAAAGTTGCCCTAGGTATGTTCTGTCTTCTGATCTAGTTGATATCAAAACGCACATTTAACACCACATAGTCACTGGTTCGAGCCGTGGTATTGGAGCAGCCATTGCTCTAAAGCTTGCGTCTTTCGGAGCGGACATCGTGGTCAATTATGTCTCTTCGCAAGCTCCTGCGGAAAATGTTGCGGCGGCTGCACGCAAGCATGGCGTGAGAGCAATCTGCATCCGGGCTGATGTTAGCAAGCGCGAAGAAATTGCCAATCTGTTCCAACAAGCGGTATCCGAGCTTGGACATATTGACATTGTCATGAGCAACTCCGGTATTGAGCACTTTGGGAATCTCGAAGATGTCAAGGAAGAGGAGATTGACAGAGTCTTGGCCGTCAATGTCAAGGCTCAGTTCTTCGTGGCCCAGGAGGCTCACAAGTACTTGAAAGAGGGAGGGCGCTTGATACTGATTTCATCAATCTCTGCAGTTTGGGTGAGCATCGCATGCGACGAGTCTGACGTAATTTACTGATATGATCCAGGGTGTCCCGCGTCACGCGCTGTACTCCGCCTCGAAGGCAGCTATCACAGGCATGGTCAAATGTCTTGCGCATGACTTTGGATCTCGCAAGATCACCGTCAATTGTATTGCACCTGGGGGCATCAAGTCGGACATGTATATCGAGGCTGCCAAGGACTACTTTCCTGGGGGAGAGCATATGACCGTGGAAGAAATTGACGAGAAAGTTAGCGGTATGAGTCCGATGGGACGTCCAGGATTTCCGGACGATATTGCTGGTGTCGTGGCTTTGTTGGCATCACCCGAGTCTCAGTGGATGACCGGTCAAATATTCCATGTGAACGGAGGGGCGCACATGGCTACGTCTTGAGAAGTAGCAGATAAATTTGTGATGAGAGGATACCTGGGTCATAGTATATGCTTCTGTCTCAGGGGTTGATAGTGTGGTGGCCAGTGATACACAGCCAAGATTTCCACGCATGTTACTCAGAATACAAATCAGGAACCAGGTCCAACAACTCCATCTGAAGCCTCGCTATACAGGAACGTGCTTTATGTCAAGTATGAAGCGTTCCTGGCATCGGCAATAACGCTGGTGTCGACGAATTGTGCGATGACATCCCTTGTCATGGGTTGCCGTCCGTTCTGCGAGGCAACATAAACGTCTTCATCCACCATGTAGTCGATCAAGTTGCTGTCCATGTCCGCACCCAGCGTGCCAGCCCACTTGTGAACCGGCCAAACGGCCTGCACCGTGGCGGCGTCCATTCCCATCGTCTGAGCGACAAATTGGTACACCTTTTCCGGGGCGTTCTTGAAGGTATCGATAGCCTGGTCCATAGCCCGGATGAACTCGACAATGGCCTTGCGTGACGATGGGTCATTGAGCTTCTCCGTCGTTGTGAAAAGAGAATAAATCTCTCGGAAGACGGTCGCGTTTTGGAAGAAGACCGCGTCGTCACCTAGCAACTGCCCGCCCAGCTCCGGCGCCGGTTCCCAGATCCCGAAGGCGTCGATCGTCTTGGCTTGGATCTGCGCCGGCAAAGTGCCAGCGCCGCACGGCGACTTCATACAAACATTGCCCGATACCACTGTGTACTCCGAGTCCCTCATGCCTGCCGAATTCAGCAGTTTGCGGACGAAGTAAGTCGCCGACGTGCCCGGAAAGGTACCAATTCGTTTGCCCTTCAAGTCCGCCAGTGTATTTATGCCTGCCGCTTTGTTCGCCACGATCCGATACGGCACATCTACGATCGTGTAAATCATGCGAATGTTCTTGTGTGTTCCATACTGGATCAACCCTTGAAACTCCGCATTGGCGCCGAGGTCTACGGTCTTATCCGATGGCAGGCTAGCCACACCGCCGCTGCTGATTGATGCTTGTCCCTTGTAGAAATTCTTGATCGCATACGGCTGAGGCGTGTACTCCATGACCTGCAAAGATGAGGCAAGTTTGATTGCGCCAGCCGGCCCAAAGTAGGTCGCAAGGCCCGCCAGCTGCAGTAGTATCGATTTCATCGTTCCGAATTTGCTGATTCCTTCCGACTGAACTCGAGATATCGCTGCAATAGACGTCAATCACAAGTGCTGGTAGGAACACTTTTAAAACCCCACACTCATAACCTCTCCGTCGCTTGTAGCCAAAGCTTGACATGTCTGCCATGCTGATGGAATCGAAAATAAAAAAATGAGGTGGTAATATCAATATCCGTTGTGAACACGAATTTTGCCGTTAATCTGAAAGCGGGGTGTCCAGCATGTCTCAAGACCAATCCAGCCTGTCGTGATACACCGGCTGGGAGCAGCCATCAGCCGGGAATTTAATCCAATTTCTGCCCCCAGGTTTGGCGGGCATGTTTCTTTGATTACAATCGAAACACTTGCAGCAGCCCTCTGTTTGATCAATGCTGAGCTGGTTTTCACGAAGCGTGGTTACGCAGTGTGGCCACCTAGGCACACAAGATCAATTTCGAGTACCGCTGGCCTGTCAGTACTCGACTCTCGGACAGAACAATTCCGACTCTTCTCCAATACAGATCTCAGAATCTTCCATTGAAGGTAATGAAATCTACGGAAATTTTCAAAGCGCGGCAAACAGAATATTTCACTCAGAACGTTACAGCGCATTGCTTTTCGAGACCGACTGACTTTTACAATTGGAACATGCCATAGCTGGTGTCCAGTGGCATTTCGAGCAGCATTTGCACTAGATAGTGTTGAGAATTCCTAAGAAATTCTCATGTCACACCTGCAATCACCCTCGCGATGGAGAAAGCCCCAGCAGCTTCACAAGCTCGCGACCCTCAAACGGCATTTTACAGCATCAGCACCCTTATTCGGTGTTCCGGGTGCACAGACAACTGTAAAGTGATGGTAGTCCCGCTGAGGATCAACATACAAGCCTTCGATAGCATCATAACGCTGCAGAAGCCTGACAATTGTGTATCCTGCCTCCGTCAATGCGAACTGCTGCCCAATGCAGATGCGAGGGCCTCCATTGAAAGGCGCGTATGACCATCCAGGTTTGGTCGTCTCCCACCGCTCAGGTACGAACTGGTCGGCATCATCGCCCCACAGATCCTTTCTCCGATGCATGACATGCGTAGAGAAATTCACTTCGGATCCCGCAGGAACGAAAACAGGCGAACCCCCATCTGGACCTCCCCCAGTGGGAAGAATGGCATCGCGTACCGCCATGCGGCTGTTGAAGGCGACGATGCTGTGCAGCCGTAGCGTCTCGTTGAGGACGTGTTGCAGGTATCGACATCCCTTCAACTTCTGAAACGTGATGTTGCGCACTGCAGCATCGAGGTCGGGATCGTACAACCCAAATTGCTCAATGATGATGCTCCTGAGCTTTTCAAAGACGCGTGGGTCGCGGAGAAGACAGTAAAACACCCAACTCATCAAGCTGGCCGTTGTGTCTCGCCCTGCTGCCAACATACCGAGGACCTGCTCCCGAACCTCGCCAACATCTGCGCAACGCTCGCGAAGTGTGTTCAAGAAGTCGTATTTCGACCTTTTTGAGTCCACATCCACATCTGCTTTGCGGATGGCATCATCAATGAATGCATTGAGAATGCCCATACACTCCCGTATCTCACTATTTCCATACAGCCAGTAGAGACTTCGCAGCCGCATGCGGATGCTCAGAACGGCTTGTATGCGCTCGAATGCCCGATGGAACTCATGTCTCGGTGGCTCGCCGCTTAGACGTGACTGTAACGAGTGCGTGCTGTGCCCGAGAAAAAGCTCCGTGGCGCTGTCAATGGTCAGACAGGGGAAAAGCCCTGCCAGACCGACAGGCTTTGTCCACCCCTGAGAATCAATGCCTGGCTGTTCAATACACGCCAGGAGCGTCTGAACGTGATTTTCGAGCATTTCCAAGTTCGCGATGTTCTCCCGCGCGAAGATCGGTCTGACCGTCTCACGCGCCGACTGCCACGCCGCTCCGTCCACGGCAAAGATGCTGCGGCCCAGAATCATCTTCAGATTCGTCTTCCTCGCGCGGCCCATCGCGAAGTCGCCGAATTGGCTCGCCAAAACCGCCTGGACGTTCCGAGGCTCGGCGGTGATGAGGTTCGAGGTCCCCAAGATGCAGATGCGGAACGTGTAGCGGTGCATTGCATGGAAACGATCGGTTACGAAGTCTGGTGTCCGCTGATCACGGTCTGCTGCGAGGCCTGCGCGGACCATGTCGAGGCCTAGGGGCCACCTTGTCGGCTCGAGGGGTACGTCGCCGCAGCCCAGGGCGCGAGCTTTACGAGCATGTTGGGTGGGAATAATGATGAGTGTGTTAAGAAGATGTATTGCGAGGAGGGCAAATGCCAACGCCAGGGGCAGCACTGGCATACTCATGGTGGGCGTCGTGTCGTCGGTGCCTTTTAGTGAGGCTATCGTGACCTAGAGAGCTTGCATAACTACGCAGCTAATACCGTCCTCAGATGACCGAGAGGGTGTGCACTGCTAATTGTCAGCTTTTCGCTGGACAACGGTATTGTTGACAACGTGCCTTGCCGGAACAATGGGATTGGTTCACGAAAGATCGTTCTGATATCTTTGCACGCTCAATCTGGAGCAGAGGTGTGGATTCGTGGAGGTCCTTTCTGGTCGGTCTCCCCAGACCAGAGCAGGCTCGTCAACTCCGAACATCGGTCCACTCTTGTGCAGCGCTTGCGAGGCCGAGAAGGCAATCAAAAGTGGGAGAAGGCCTCAAGGGTATGCACGTGGTCTCTGGAGCCATGTGTATCTGTGTAAAAGGGCCAGTCGCAGTAGTGGCATCATGCAGGTACCGGCCGTATAACGGGGATCTGTGTTCCGAGGAGACAGATCCGCCGCACAAGCTTCTGGGGGCCTTGGACTGTGCAATCGACTGAGTCGCACTGTTTCCCAGAGTGCTGGATCCGGGGCATCGTGGTCAGCTCAAGGGTCCCCCCTGCACTGTATGCAGTGATGGCTGCAGGAAGCTGACGGGATGAACCCTAAATCCTCCACCCTAGACAACAGTACCACGCTAGAGAGACGACATAAAGTTATTCCATCAAGCTCATCGCGTGTCGCGACATCATATATGCCAAGTTAGTATCTATGCTTGGCCCATTCTGTCTGACGTATTTACTCGTCAATCCTCTAGTCTCGGCACGGACTTGTATTCACTATAAGTTTCCCAACGACTAGAACAACGCGTCCCACGCGCTCGTCCGGCCCTACCTCGATGGTATATGACTCAGCGTCTCCCAGCTAGCCCTGTCCTTCAACCGAGTCAGACGACGAGCAATCCTTCAACATGTTGTTATCAGTGGCTATGGAATTATGGCTCTCGCATCCCCAATTTGTGGATAGATGGGGCTATTTCTCCGTACAGGATCTGGCCACTGCAGTTCGTCTATTGCAACACGTGCGCATTGAGGCTCAAGCCTTTCGGATGTCTTGTTCGTATATGAAGTTTCCGAAGTCGTCGACGTTTCTTGACGCGATTCAGGTGCCAGTTTTATCGATAGACCCACGATAGGCGTAGGCGGACTCCTGAGGTACTATCGCTTGCCAGCGTTTCCGGCTTGGGTTAGGTCGGCGGCAGTGTAGCAGTGGTCATTTTGTTCACCAAGGGTACGGAATTTTCTAGGGGGCTGCAACTCTAGTGTCAGGCACCGACTGCCGCTGGCGCACTTAGACACACGACTAGCCCTTTTTTTGGAGCTATGGGCATCAAATATGAGCACTGTGACTTGCGAAATCACACAAGTGATGGATGAGGAGATCGAAAATGAAGAAAGAAAAAGAAACGTCTAGCAATGTCTCAGAATTTCTATAACCTATCACTCAATTAAGGGCTGATACCAGCGAAACACATTCTCCGGGTCATATTCTTTCTTCAGACCCCTCAGCTTCTCCAACCGCCATGGGTCATATCCATAGAGCGCCTCTGGGGGATCCGGCAAGGTCGACGTTGTGTTACCGTAATTGACATACTGCTGCAGTCGCCCATATCCAGAGACCCGGATGAACTCCCTTTTCCAGTCATCAAGATGCTCCTCAAAAGCAGCACGGTTGTCCATGTTGAATGGTGTCGCTGTCATCATCCTAGATAGTATGAAATGAGTGCCAGGTGCCAGTGATTCACACTTCTGGAATACTCACAGGAAATGGTTGCTGCCCCAGCGCCATGGGAAGGCTGTCGAATCATCAGGAAACTCGCGGGTCTTGTGATGCGGGAGACACTCGAACATGGCACCGAATAGTCCCTTGCCGGCCCACTTCGCGTTCATTGTCTTCAGACTCTCGAAGAACGCCTTTGTCGTGAGCAAGTCGAATTTCTCGATACTTACCGCACCCATCATCTTATGCGGGGCTTTCGACCATACCTCGGGTTTGCTGAGGAGCTTGTTCATGCCGCCATAGGTCGTCCACGGTAGCTCGGCCCAGGTTGTTCTCATCTTCCCGCTGTGCTCAACAGGATTTAACGCCTCGAACTTTGCAACCCAGGCGTCTGCATCTGCCTCAGCGCCGGACCATACAAGATTGACAAGTATGAGATCCTGCGGCGTTCGTCAGATAGGGGGTCCTAGGTTTATGAAATGGAGGACCACACCTTTTTTCCTGACTTGCTTTGACGATTCCACACAATGAAAATTGCAAGTTCGGGCGGCATGATCTCATGGACATTGTTCAGAACGGTGAATACTTCGTCGCACTGACCCAACGTGTATTGCAGGTCCCATGTGCAATGTATGCCACCATGAGCTTGGGGATAGACCTGGAACGTTGCTTGGAGGGCAATGCCAAAGTTGTGCCCTGCCCCCCGAATAGCCCAGAAGAGTTCGGCATGGCTTTGCTCGGAAGCTGTGACGATGCTTCCGTCCGCAAGGACTAGCTTGCATGAGATCATGTTGTCGTGGAGAAACCCGTACTTTCCCTGCAATCTTCCTAGACCAGCGCCAAAAGCAACGCCTATGACACCAGTTGTTGGGCATGAACCAACATCTGCATTTTCTATCAGTATCACCCATACAACTTTGTCAAAGCTCTCGATTCCACACTCACTGACTTCCATTCCTCTGCTCTCCAGGAAGCGCACGAAGTCGTCGGTGATGACTCCGCCACCGACAGTGACATGCCTCTTCTCCTCATCAACCGTCATGCCATTTAGTGATCTCATATCAATCAGAATACCATTTTTCAGGTGCCTCATTGTTGTTGTCACGCAGTGGTGTCCCGCTCGTGGTGAGAAAGGGATCCCTTTGTCCCGCGCGTACTTGACAGTCGCGGCAACATCATCACCAGTGGCCGGCCGAACTGCAACAAGGTAGGACTCGGCCACTATCAGCACCCAATACTTCAGTTCTTGGAACAAATATTATCACTTACTGGTCGTTCATATTCTGTGAATCTCAAATTTGACGATCCAAACTCATCCGATGTGGACGAAAACACCTCGGCGGCAGACGAAAGCCGTGAACTCAATTCATTCTGTAGCACGAGGGCAGGGTCCTCCATACTGGCAGGCTCTCTGTTCTCCTAGTAACTCTCAGGAGATGGTGAAATCCAAGAAAAGGTGTATAGTCCAATGCTTGGTACTGATAACGATGGTGATGGACTGCGATACATTCTTACTCCACCCATATATTCCGGGTGTGTCTCTGGGAGGTCATCAGGCACACGGATGCTGAGACAGTGCGAAACGTGGTGGAACGAATAAGAACTTGTACTTCGACCGGGACCAGGTGAGTATGGTAAGAGCACACACGCTGAGCCCGACAGGGGTCTAAGAGGAGGGTCAGACGCTGCGGATCCACACCGGCTAGTGGTAAGGTAGAGCAACTCGCATGTATAGTAACTGTTAATTGTCAACCGTATAGTTATCTGTATTACCACGGTTTGCTTCTTCTAAACGAATTCATGACATCTGGTCCTTTGATCCTGACCGAAGTCTCAATTATCATCATGATACGGATTGTTCAACTCATGACTACTGCAGACAGCATCGTAACGAACCCGCGGATGGTGGATGGCTGCACGAGTAAGGACATATCTGGAGCCCTTGACGGAGTTCGAGACCCCTGCCCTAAACTGCCGGCATCTCTAGAGACACGGGCCCACAAGAGCTTCTATTTGCCTGACCCCTGATGATGAGACCGTATGAATGGCAGGGATTTCGTCTAGGTCAGGGCTTCTGGAAAAGGATTCCTTCGACGACCCCAACACACGTGGCTGACATCGTGCGTGAACCATTGGAGTCCAATGACTGAAGAACTATCGCAACGTCTTCACGGCGGATGGAGTCTTCTTATTGTGGCAGTCGGGGCCGCTGCAAATCACCCCACCCCCTTTGGCCCCGCCACTCGGGTATCGTCGTCACGCCTCGTCTTCTTCCATTGCGCAGGCAATACCTCTCCTTGTTTCAATTCGCTTCGGGTGCTCACATGAGCCTTATCAAAATGGTCGATTTCATGCTACGTCCACTGGGAGCTGCGATATCCGGAGAATGCGAGGGTCCACATAGCTCAACTTTTACGGGGGATCCGTGTGCTGCTGACTGCGGATGATGGGGTCTCATTGAGCAACTTCGTGGGCATTGAACCAGATTAGGGATGGATTGGGGTAAGTGGGCGTATATAAAGACCTCAAACACCTTGAGTGCAGCTTATAGCATCTTTTGTGTTAGAGAGTGATTTTGGGTGCAGACGTGTTCTCGATCCAAGATTGTTTCTTACTGCTCTTCTTCATCCTGAAACAAGAAACGGCTTGCAACTATAATACGCTCTCCCTTACACAGTTGCCAAAATAAGGCTATATATCCTTAACTTCCCCTAATACCCGATTGTCATATCTTGAGGCGCAGTGTCCACCTGCAACTCCTAATCCTCAATGGCTACCCCATCTACGGCCATATCACAGCCCATTGCCATCATAGGCATCGGCATTCGAGCACCTGGCGATGGCTCAGACCCGGAGCGGTTCTGGAATATGCTCTTGGAAGGCCGGTCCGCCAGAGCTGAGATTCCAAAAGATCGGTACAACATCGATGGTTTCTATCATCCTGACTCCGAGCGCCTGGGGAGCATCCAACCACGGTAAGTCGTCACCTCATGCACAGGATTGGTTGACCATCAATTTCACTAACCCGAAAACTTAAGCCATGCGCATTTTCTTCAGCAAGATTTCAAGGCCTTCGATGCGCCATTTTTCAGCGTCACACCCAAAGAGGCAAAAGCCATGGACCCCACACATCGAATGCTTCTCGAAGCCACATATGAGGGTTTCGAGAATGCAGGTCTTGGCCTCGAAAAAGTTGCGGGCACCCTGACGTCTTGCTACATCGGCACTTTCACGGGAGATTTCCCCAACCTCCAGGCTCGTGACAACGAGGGACCATCAATTTACCACGCCACAGGCCTCTCGTCATCGCTGGCGTCAAATAGGTTATCTTGGTTCTATGACCTCAAAGGGCCCAGTATGACCATTGATACCGCATGTTCGTCAAGTTTGACAGCCTTCCATTTGGGGTGCCAGAGTATCAGAACCGGAGAAGCAGAGATGAGTGTCGTTGCAGGGTAGGCTCAACAATCACAAATCTTTGTAGAAGAACATACTTAACTAACATATGTCTGTTTTCAGGGCCAATTTGATGTTCGGCCCGGACATGTCCATCCTACTTGGCGCCGCCAAGATCCTCTCGCCAGACGGCAAGTCCAAGATGTGGGACGCAGAGGCCAACGGCTTCTCAAGAGGTGAAGGCTTCGGTGTCACCATCCTAAAATCTCTAGATGCCGCCATAAGGGATGGCGACACCGTCCGCGCCGTCGTCCTTGCCTCAGCCGCAAACGAAGACGGCAGAACCCCTGGTATATCGCTACCCAGCAGTGAGGCACAGCAAGCACTCATCAGGACAGCATATCGGCAAGCAGCTGTCGACCCATCAGATACGGGCTACGTTGAGGCTCACGGCACTGGAACACAGGCCGGAGATCCACTCGAGGCCAAAGCCATTCTCGCCACGATTGGGCATAAGCGCACAAAAGACCTGTACGTTGGCTCGGTAAAGACCAACATTGGTCACCTTGAGGGGGCCGCTGGTGTTGCTGGTGTGATCAAGGCTGCCTTGACCGTTGAGAGGGGAGTCATTCCGCCAAATCTGTGGTTCGAGAAGTTGAACCCGCAGATCACTCTGCCAGAAAATGTCAAGATTCCAACCAAGCCTACGCCTTGGTCTTTTGACGGTCCTCGTCGTGCCTCCATCAATTCATTCGGCTTCGGAGGAGCCAATGCCCAGTAAGTATGGTCTCATTGGTCTGAATGGCCTCTAAACCCCCTCCCCCCAAGGTTCTGTTTCATTACGGAACTTTTGCGTCTTTCCGAGTGAAGGACGACTACTTCGTTTCCTACTGATCCATGTTTCCCATCTCATATACCGTAGTCCCGCATTTTGTTTTCTAAGCTATGACTGCCAAAGTTGTGAGATGGCTGCTAACAGTTATCAGTGTCGTTCTCGAGGACGCGGCATCTTACTTTTCACGAAACGGACTCAACGGGAAGCACTCCACCGCCAGCCCACCAAAGCCGCTTACTAACGGGCACGCAAATGGCATCACAAATGGAAATGGAATTCATAGCGACGCCAAACCTAAACTGTTCGTCGTGTCATCAAACGACAAAGAAGGCGTATCACGAAATGTGGAGCGCCTGACCTCGTACCTCGCCTCTGCAAAATCCAGGTCCAAGCACGACTTCCTCGGAGATCTCGCTTATACGCTCTCCACAAAGCGTTCTGTACTACCATGGAAGTCCTTTGCGATAGCGTCATCGCTTGAACAACTTACAAGCAATCTGTCCCCATCTGCTCTCTCCACGCCTCTGCGGTCCTCCTCCACCTCCGATCCACGTCTGGCTTTCGTCTTTACCGGTCAGGGCGCCCAGTGGTACGCCATGGGCCAGGGCCTGTCCATCTACCCTGCGTTCAAAGCTAGCATGGATGCGTCTGAGATGATGCTCCGCTCCGACCTCGGCTGCCCTTGGAGCCTAGCTGAAGAGCTCGCAAAAGGGTCCGAGGAAGAAAGTAACCTCCGCAGAACCGACTACAGTCAGCCAGCTTGCACCGCCATTCAGATCGCCCTAGTAGATCTCCTTCGCTCTTGGGGCGTCAAGCCTGTGGCTGTAGTTGGCCACTCGAGCGGTGAGATCGCTGCGGCGTATTGTGCCGGTCTGATCAGTCATGCGGCTGGTATCAAGGTCGCTTGGCTGCGTGGACAGGTCTCAGCAACCGTGGCCCAGAATGGTACGAAGGGAGGAATGCTGGCTGTGAGCGCCAGCGGTGAGTCTTTGAAGGAGACTTTGGACGGGCTGCAGTCAGGCAAGGCTATCGTCGGCTGCTTCAACAGTCCTAATACCTGCACTATCTCTGGCGACGCGGCAGCCGTGGACGAGTTGCAAGAAAAACTCCAGGCCGCCAAGACTTCTTGCACTCGACTTCCTATGGATGTCGCGTATCATTCGTTTCACATGGATCCTGTTAGAGAGCAGTACGAGGCTGCTTTGTCAGGCATTCCGCATGTCGCATCCGAAGAGACCATCTCGATGTTCTCATCCGTAACCGGGGCTCTCGTAACGCCCGAGGACATGTCCCCATCATACTGGATTGAGAACCTGGTCAAGCCTGTCAACTTTACTGGTGCAGCAACTGCATTGTTGAATTACACCAAGGAGAAGCGTACCACCCACAGTCGCCGCGCTTTCGCCGACATATTCGTCGAAATCGGCCCACACTCGGCTTTAAGGAGCTACATGTTGGACATATTCAAGAACAGCGAGACCAAGTTCACAGACTTATCGTACGAGTCCATGCTTCGCCGAAAGTTTGATGGTGCCCAGACTACCCTCCAGGCAATGGGTAATCTGTGGGTTAAGGGGTTCAACGTGGATCTGAACAAGGTCAACGGGGTCGACCTCGACTCACCATCAACCAAGATGCTTGTTGACCTCCCTCCATACTCTTGGAACCACAGCCTCACATTCTGGGACGAATCCCACCTCAGCAAGGCGTATCGCCTGCGTGAGAAGCCCCGGCTGGACCTCTTGGGCTACCCCGTAGCCGGCGTTCCAGACCCAACTTGGCGCAACTTCCTGCGGTGCAACGAGAACCCCTGGATACGCGAGCACAAGGTACAGGGCAACATCCTCTATCCTGGTGCTGGCATGCTGGTGATGGCCATCGAGGGTGCCAAGCAGCTCGCCGAGTCTACCCACAAGAATGAGGTCATATATGGCTACGAGTTGCGAGACGTCAGCATTGTCACCGCTCTCCGGGTACCTGACACCGAAAAGGGCGTTGAGGTCATGGTGCAATTCCATCCTCGCAGGACGGGCACGAAAGCCCCTCCATCGACTACGTTAAACGAATTCACCGTGTCCTCGTGGTCTGAGGATGCTAAAGAGTGGGTTGTCCATGCCAGGGGCATGGTTTCCGTCACCTACGTCTCCTCTGTTCCGCCTGCAATGCAGAGAGAAATCGAGTTGGAGAATGCTGCGCGGCAAGTCGACTTCATCAAAAGCAAGGAGATCTGCCAGCAACCAGCCCGCAGCTTCTTGTATGACACCATCGAGACCGTGGGCATGCAATATGGGCCGACTTTCCGTAACATGACAGAGCTGTACGCAGGTCCCAGTGCCTCGTACGGCGTCATCAGTGTGCCGGATACCAAGTCTATCATGCCTATGGAATTCGAATACCCATGCGTCATCCATCCAGCCACGTTGGACTCGGTGCTTCATCTGCTGTTCCCGTCTATCTCAGGAGTGGAGCAGAGCATATCGGAAGCGGTCGTCCCGATCTCCTTCGACCGCGTGTTCGTGTCTGCCGACATACCCAACACGCCCGGAACCGAATTGCACGGCATCTCAACAGCCAAGAAGATGAGCTACACAACCTGGACTTCCTCTCTGACGATCTCAGACGAGGACTATGCCAAGCCCCTAGTTATCATGGAGGGACTCGGCCTGGCTTCCATCGGCGGAGACAACAACGCCGACGCTATAGAGACAAGAGCTTCATGTTTCGAACAAGTCTGGCATGAAGATGTGGACTTGCTGGAGCCTGCTCATATCAAGGAGCTTGTGTACAAGCGCACCATTCCCAACGCGGACGACGAGTCGGTGCTGGACCTGCTCGAGTACGTGTGCCTGGTCCATATCGTTCGGTGTCTCGACTGGCTGCAGACCCCCGAGGGCAAGGTTCACATGCCACTGGATGGCTTTTGGAAGCTCTATGTTGAGTGGATGGAGGTTGTCAAGGCCGTCTTCCCGCCCTTAGATGAGGACCCAGCTGCCGTTGAAGCCAAGCTCAGGTCTGCTAGGGAGCGAATTGCCCTGTCTGAAAGCGGCGACATTACGGTCCAGATGGTGGATCGGATCGGCGAGAACCTCGCAAACATCTTCATGCACAAAGTCGAACCATTGCAAGTAATGACTGAAGGCGACTTACTGTATACCTTCTACCGAGGAGCTTTCGGCACCTCGTTCAACAGCAACGTTGCCGAGTATGTCGGCCTCGTCGCCGACAAGAATCCCGGCCTATCTATTCTTGAGATCGGAGCCGGGACGGGCGGAACCACTTACCACGTCCTCGAACGTCTCCGCAACGAGGATGGCTCGTCCAAGGCCAAGAAGTACTTCTTCACTGACATCTCGCCTGGATTCCTCGCCAAGGCACAAGAGCGCTTCATCGCTGATGCGTCTATCATGGAGTTCGGCACGTGCAATATCGAAAACGATCCCCTTGAGCAAGGCTTCCAGCCCGAGACATTCGATATGATTGTCTGTGCAAACGTCCTTCACGCTACCAAGAGCATCCAAGAGACCTTGCAGCACTGCCGGGCTCTTCTCAAGCCGGGCGGCAAGCTAGTCCTGTCAGAGGTCACAATCAAGCGCATCTTCTCTGGCTTCATTATGGGTCCTCTGCCCGGTTGGTGGCTAGGTGAAGCCGATGGCCGCAAGGGCGGCCCACTGATGGATGTCGCAGAGTGGGAGGCTTCCCTAACAAAAGCTGACTTCTCCGGCGTCGACATGGATGTCCGGGGCGACCGGGAGACGTCCAACGAGCCCGTGTCGCTCATCGTGTCCACAAAGCCAGCGACTTCTAGGCCCAAGCCGGCAAGCAGCTACGCCATTGTCACCGGGGGCTCGGCACAATCCAAGAAGCTCGCCAAGGTCCTTGAGTCCACTTTCGCGAACGCCGGCCTCAACGCCTCGATCGCCGAGTGGGGAGACTTCACGGAGACAGATGTGTCTGAGAGGTATTGCATCTCTTTTGCAGAATGGGACTCATCTCTGCTCGCCACTTTGACCGATGACAACTGGGACAAGTTGCGCCAGATGCTCAATAAGTCAGCCGGTACACTCTGGATAACAGGCGGGGCAGCTATGGATTGCACACGCCCCATGCAATCTCTCATGGTTGGCCTTTCGCGTGCAATCCGCAACGAGGACGCAGGAACCCTCCTGGCAACTCTCGATATCGATGCCCCTGAATCGCTCAAGGGGGTTGACGCAGTAGCCGATGCTATCCTTCGTGTCGCGGTAGATCACAGTCGAGGCGACAGGGATGATGGAGAGTTTGCTTCCCGTGGCAAAACGATTTTCGTTCCCCGGGTCGAGCGAGTTCCCAAGATTGATGCCTCGCTCCGTCGATACGAGGCCAAGGGCGAGCCTGAACTGGTCTCGTTCACGGGCTGCGGCCGCCCACTCAAGCTGACAATCAAGACCCCTGGTCTCTTGGACACTTTCCGTTGGTGAGTTTTCAGATCCCTTTATTTACCAAGATTTATTTGCGTCATCAGTCTCTTTTTTTCCCTTTTTTTTCGTCATTTTCTTCTTTTCCGCCTTTCAGGTGCTTGAATTCTCGTCTTTGAAACTGGTTCCTCCCCAGGCACCGTCTACTTTCTAAAAACATCTCTAACCTATCATCGATGATAGGGAGGAAGACGAGACGTACTACACGCCTCTTCAAGACGACTGGATCGAGATCCAAGTCAAGGCCGTCGGTCTCAACTTCAAAGACGTGCTCGTTGCACTGGGCAACTTGAATGAGAACAAGCTCGGTGTCGACGCCTCGGGCATTGTTACTCGCGTCGGAAAGGACGTGAGAAGCTTCAAGCCGGGTGATCGCGTCATGACCGCCTCGTGCGATACCTTCGCCACCTACCTGCGCTTCCCAAGCCAAGGCGCTATCGCCATGCCAGAGTCAATGAGCTTCGAGGATGCAGCTTCCATGCCGCTGATCTTCTTAACCGCATACTACGCTCTCATCACAGCAGGTGGCCTTGTCAAGGGCGAGACGATTCTCATCCACGCGGCAGCGGGTGGTGTTGGTCAAGCGGCGATCATATTGGCGAAACACATCGGCTGCGAGATCTTCGCCACAGTCGGGTCCGAGGAGAAGAAGCAGTTGATCATGAGTCAGTATGGGATACCTGAGGATCACATCTTCAGCTCCCGAGATACCAGCTTCGCCAAGGGCATCATGCGAGCCACCGGTGGCCGCGGGGTCGACGCCGTGCTCAACTCGCTCGCGGGAGAGGCTCTGCGATTGTCTTGGCACTGCCTGGCAAAATTTGGCCGCTTTCTTGAAATTGGCAAGGCAGACTTATTCGCCAACACCGGCCTTGACATGAAGCCGTTCTTGGACAACAAGAGCTACATCGGCGTCAACCTGCTCGACTTCGAAAACAATCCCACGCCTCGCGCCGTCGCGCTATGGACCGACGTGGCTCGTCTCATCCAGAACAGCTCGCTGAAGCCCGTCTCCCCTGTGCAACTCTTCACGATGGCCGATGTGGAGAAGGCGTTCCGATATATGCAGACAGGCAAGCACATGGGCAAGGTTGTTGTCCGAGTTGATGACGCCGACATGGTCCCAGCGGTACCTCGCACACCTCAGGTCGGCATCACTGGCGATGCTACATACGTGGTGGCGGGTCTGGGTGGTATCTGCCGTGAGATTGGCCGCTGGCTCGCCGACAAGGGTGCCAAGACCATTGTTTTCCTGTCACGAACGGCAAAGAGTGGCGTCGAGAACGCCGAGTTTGCCGAGGAGTTGCGCAAAACGTATGGAGTCAATATTGTCGCTTTTGATTGTGATGTCGGCGATGCAAAGGCTCTCGCCGGTGTGCTTGAGCAATGCAGTGCCTTGCCGCCGATCAAGGGTTGTGTGACCGGTGCTATGGTGTTGGATGTAAGTCAATCCCAGACACCGCCATTTATCTTTTCATCATTCCTTTGTACTGACAAATCTCCAATTTAGGATGTCCTCTTTGACAAGATGACCGCCGATCATGTTCGAAAGACGGTCGGCCCCAAGGTTCACGGAACATGGAACCTGCACGATCAGCTGCCAAAAGACCTCGACTTCTTCGTGATGCTCTCATCTCTCGCAGGCGTGATGGGCCACCGAGGCCAAGGCAATTACGGCGCGGGAAACATCTTCCAAGATTACTTCGCCAGCTACCGCCGCTCGCTCGGCTTGCGCGCCATGACCATCGACATCGGTTACCTGCTCTCGGTCGGCTTCGTCGCCGAGCATGACGAGTATGTCGACCACGTCAAGGCCATGGGTCTCAAGGTGATGCACAACAGCGATCTGCACGGGTTGCTCTCAATCGCCATGGAGGACCCTCGAACACACCCCGCGCAAATAATGTGTGGCCTTCCATTTAACGAGTACTCGGAGGCCTGGTACTGGATGAACGACGGCCGGTTCGCGGCTCTTCGGAATCGCGCCGAGGGAGCTGGAGCCGGGTCCGGATCATCAATCTCATTGCGGGACGAGCTTGTGCGATGTGCCGACACAGCGACTGCAGTTGATCTTATCACCGCCGCCATGGTGGAGAGGCTGGCAAAGCTGATGATGATGCCTGAGAGCGACGTGGATGCTGGAAAGGCGCTGAGCATGTACGGTGTAGACTCTCTGGTGGCAGTCGAGGTGCGCAACTGGATAGCTCGGGAGACAGGCGTCGACGTCAGCGTGTTTGACATTATGGCGCATATTCCTATGCGTCAGTTGGCTGCAGACCTGGCCGGCAAGTGTAAGCTGGTGACATCGGATGAAAGTTAATGTTGCGGTGGTTTATGGTCTCAGTACCACGAAACAAGAAATTAGACTTTTACACCCGCAGAAATCAAAGGGTACGCAGGTACATGACTGGCTCTAATCCATGCTATACCGAGATTGAGACACCCATATCTGATTCACATGACTATACATGTGTAAGGTCTAGACATTCAAGTTGATTTCAGATCTTACAACATGGGTTTGGCTGTTGGGCCTGAGTATGCGAATTAGGTAAGTGTGTCAGTGTGTCAGTGTGTCAGTGTGTAAGTACTGGTGTGCCCTTCATTCTTGCAGGTGTGAGTCTCCGACTTCGTATATGAATCCTGGAACATTGTGTAATACGACCAATTAACAAAAGAAATCAGAGATTTGCACCTGCAAAAACGGGGGGTATACTGGTACATAGAGTCGGCATTAATCTATACTAGATATTTACATACCCATAGCTATTACTGATTAATAAACCTATGTTGATATAAGAGCTGGGATTATTTGGATATTAGATCTAAGTATATTAGGTCTGGGTATATCAGGTCTGGGTGTATTAGTGAGTTAGATCTGGGTATGTTGGATTTGGGTGTGTTGGATTTGGGTGTATTGGGTCTGGGTATGTTGGATCTAGGTACTAAGTTTTGGCTATTGGGTCTGGGTCTGTGAAGTGATGATAATGTGTGTGTGTGTGTGTGGAGGCGGGGGGTCAAATTGGCATGAGCGAGCGAGTAATGTACCAGAGTACACTCCGTTTTTGCAGGTGCGAATTTCTGATTTCATCAACAATTAAAACAAAAAAGATTGGCATGAGAAGTCACACCATGAGAATCACACTACGAGGCAGTAAGCCAGGCATGCTCGGGAGGTTTTAAGACGGTTCAATGGAGGGAGCTAAAATAGATATTGCCTTGTCTGCAAGAAAAACATCTGCATACCCGCTACGAAGGCACCCTCAGTCATTCCAGGTCCCTTGACCCCCACGTTTGCTCTTTCAAGCACAAAATATACCGTCGTCCGGCCTCTCACCAGCCTCGGGACAAGGCGAGAATACGTTTGCAGCAGGTCCGTGACCCTGCGCCTGAATGACGAACGAAGTAGTGTCCATCGTTGACGACCCAATTGGCGCCACCCAAGTATAGGTGTATCCAGTCCGAGTGACAGGTACCGGGCCCAACGGGGACCATGCCCATGGGATGTTGTCTTTTGAGTTTGTGATCGTCCCGTTGTACCGGTACAGATTGCCATTCTGTACCATGGCGACAGCACAGTAGCAGCTGGAGGAGTTGTAATAAATTGGCCAAGCAGGGGCGTTCTGGAAATCACAAGTACCGCTCGAATTGGAATATGTGATGTACACCCGCAGAGACGAATAAGCGAGCAGAACGTCGGCAGTGTATATCGTGAAATCGTCTTGTGGGTCGGCGTGTAGGTTGATAATGGGTTTGCCAGCGGGGAGAGACAACATGCTGACGCTCACCACGTTCGAGATCTCCGACTCGACATTGCCGCCGCCGACGGCTTTGACGGCAAGAGCCACCCCCGACAATCCAGGAGGGATGTCTCCGACCGTCGCATTCGTCATGTAAGAGGGAACACTTAAAGCCTGCCACCCATTCAAGTAGAGGTTGTACCCGACTGCATTGGCTGACGAGTCCCAGCCCAGACTGACAGAAGTGTAGCCGTACGAAGTGACTGTCAAAGATTCCGGCGCGTCTGCAGCGGGCCCATCAGCTGCGGCGGGTGCATCGCAGACGGGTGCACTGCCACCTTGCACAGCGCTCATGAATGATTGCATGTAAGCATCGTCCGGGAGGGTATCGTATGGGTTGTCCGGTTTGTCGTCGGTCACCTCGATCAATCCCGCCCCTCGTTGCCCGGCTAGGGCGACTACACTGCCAATTGCGCTCGCCGGTACGCTGTCGATAATATGCCAGATCTTTCGGGGGTCTGCTGGCGTCCAGTCAAGTGGGGTGTAGGCCGATGTATATGTCTCGTAACTATCCGTAAATGTCAAAAGTGTATCCATGGTATTCTCAAAGCATTGTGAGGTGTTCGAGCCCGTGTGGAGAACAGTGAAAGCCCCCGGGTACCGGCGTTTGGTGTAGGCGTTGATGTATGCGTACAGATCCGAGGACATGTTATCGGGTCCGCAATTATTTCCCCCTTGATCAAAGAAGATGCCACCAATTCCGCTGCCATAGAGCCGATACCACTGGTCGACGTCGCTCTCAATTTGCGAAAGCCAGTCCGCCGGTTCATTTGATCCCAGTCGTGTGGTGAGCAGCTGCTCGCTTGCACCAAGGAAGCCAGTATCAACGTAGCCAATAATCCGCTTCCCACTGGAGTTAGCCGCGTTGATGAGTTGGTTCCAGTTCACGTCGGTTTGTGTGTCAAGGCCGCCATTCTGAATGTCGGCGATCAGGACGCTGACCTTGTTGCTGTCGTAGGCAATCAGTCGCTTCCAGGCGTCCAGATCGGCATACGGGTCGATGTTCGACGCCAAGGCAATTTGTTGGCCAGCGATACCGCCTGGAGGTGGAGCTGAGGTCGCAGTTTGCGTCGGAACTGAAGTTGACGACGTCGGTGCTGGAAGTTCGGGATCCCATGTTGTGGAGCCTGACTCCGTGGTGAGCCCCGTAGCGGCAGAAACGGTGGTGGTCCGCATAGTCGTGTAGGATGCGATATTGACACCGGCCAAGGGGTCGCCACTCGCAACCGAAGATACGTCGTTAGCCGTGGCAACAACTTTGAGTTCTTTGTCGAGAAAATTGATGTCATTGTTCTTGACTGGGTACTGCCCTGCCAATCTGAATGGCTCATTCCGGGACTTCTTGGGCGACTGAATGCCGGTATTGATGAGTCGGGTGCCTGTGCCGTATGGAACTCCTGACACAAGGCCGTCTAGAGAGTTCGCCTTCACATACTTGGGTGCCTGGTTGTTGACAAGACCTTTCCAGGATACGAAAATGGCAGCCGCCCCAGCTGCGTGAGGGCAAGCGAACGAAGTGCCGGTATCGTAGCTCAGGTCCTTATCACTCTCTATTCCTAGACTCAGAATATTGGTTCCAGGTGCAAGATAGTCGACACTGGGGCCATAGTTCGAATACCGATCAGCGAAGCGGTAGTTCCAGTCTACTGCGCCTATGCAAACTGTCTGGAAATATGAGCATGGATAGTGGTTGTATCTGCTCGTATCTAGCCGGTCGTTCCCAGCAGATGCAAAAACTGTGATTCCAGCTTCTTTCGCCTTGATCAGCCAAAAGTGAAGACGCTGGAAGTCGTTCTTGAAAAATAAGGACATGTTGATGATAGACCCGCGGAATCTCCAAGGTGATTCGCTAGGGTTGCGTGCCTTGTTTGCAAGATGCTCGGATACCACCGCCTTGAGTGCCTACAAAAGGGTCAACATTAGAGAAACCTCAGAAGTAAATCCTTCAGAGTAGAAAAAGACCAGGGGAAATTAGGTATTCATCAGGAAGGGGGTCCATACATCTGCTGCTGTGCTGACATCACCGCCTTTCCCAACAACTTTGACACTGATGAGATTGACAAACGGCGCAACACCATACTTTTCTGCACCAATTATCCCAGCAACATGGGTTCCATGACCGTAAATGTCGTCGTTTATCTCATCCGTATATTTCGACTTGTCTGTAGATGCTCCACCGCCGAAGTGAGTAGCACGGCCTCCGAAAAGAGTGTGTGAGGTGCGGATGCTAAAGCCACGTAATTAGTATATGAGAAGGATTTACTGCCACATAANTGAGAGGAAGGGGGGGGGGGTGCAAGGAAAGGAAGTCAGATTATTACATCCGTAAGAACTCAATGAATCGGTGATAAACACTTTGGGCTCCCACCACGCACCCATAGTCGATTCACATATTCACGTATGTCTATTAGGCCAGGGAGTGCTAGGTCAGGGTGTGTAGGTCAGGGTGTATTAGGTCAGGGTGTGTTAGGTCTGGGCGTGTTAGGTCTGGGTGTGCTAGACCTGGGTGTGCTAGACCTGAGTGTTAGGACTGGGGGTGTCAGATCTGGGTGTTTCAGATCTGGGTGTATTAGGTTTGGGTGTATTATGTCTGGGTGTGCCCGACCGGGATTCCGGGGGTGTTAGGTCTAGGTGTGTTAAGTCTAGGTGTGCTAGACCTGGGTCCTGGGTGTGTTAGGTCTGGGTGTGTCAGGACTGGGTGTTTCAAATCTGGGTGTGTCAGATTTTGGTTTATTAGGTCTGGGTTTATTAGGTCTGGGTACCTAGGTATGTAGATTGGCTGGGTGTGTGTTGTGTGCGAACTGACATGGGCGAACGAGTTGTGTACCGATGTACCTTATTAAATAAGAGATTGGAGCGCCTTACCCGGTATCAAAGACGTAGACATTTACTCCTTCCCCCGCGCCCCAATTGTAGTGATATTCCTCATCATCTTCAACAGGTGTTGGGAGCTTTCCAGGGGCGCTCAACATCTGCAGGCCGTAAGGTGCTTGCCTTTCAAGAACCTCGATTGTATAACGCTTTTGTCTCTCGGCAGACGTGGAATCGTAAGAATCGAAAGGCTGTATCAACTGTGTGGGACCATTTGTTTCGACAAGCAGAACGCCGGAGTCCAAGCGGACATGCGAGTTGAGTATGAAATCGTCAAGTTTCGCTCGATAACCGTCGTCGAATGGCATGAAACGAGTGGTATTGGATAAGTCCATTCCAATTGAGTCAAAGTGATCTTGTAGTGTATGGCCCGGCTGAAACATGACAACGTATTCGTTCGGGAATCGGGAATCATGTTCTGTACCATACAGTGGAGCAAGACCATCGTCACCACGGGCTCGCTGGTGTCGCAGTAGAAACTCCTCAGAAGTCTCAGAAAAGCCCAGTTGAATACATAGAGCGGCAAAGGCCAGAAGAATAATGACCAACTCCATGATAATATAGAGAGGTGAGCCTCGAAGATGACGGCAGGCGGAGAGGTGGTAGTGTTGTGGAAGATGGAAGAGGAGGAAAGGAGAGAAAGCTGCCAGATGGTCGACAAATTGCGCATTAAATACTCGGCGGAGTCGCCAGTGAACAGGACTTGGGTGAATGCGGTTATTCACCGTGCTGTGACACGGAATGGTAAACAAAACGTTCTCTGACAGTGACTCGGACTTCCTTCCCCTCCTGGTTCGAAGCGCCTAATTTTGGACCCTTTCTCGTTTGTACTAGTTCATCTATGTACAAACAATTTTAGCTCATTGCATGGAAGTAGCTCAATAGCATAGCCTCCCAAACGATATTCTCCTTTGGAAACCCTTCCTCTGAGATCCCTTCACATGTGACACTCTTCCAAAAGCTACGATCCTACTGAAAAGAACCCAATTGCCCGTCTGAGATCGGCAAGCTCGATTCTTATGCTTCGATCGCACTCCACCAGCTTCACGCCGAAGTCATTTAGAACAGCTACCAGCGTTGCGTTGTCCAGGGTCGCACCGTACAGAATCCCAAGACAAGAATTCTCAAACGCCGGGCTGACCGAATGAATGGATGAGCTGGTATCTGTGCCGATGGTCTCCATGTGTTGCTCTAGTGGATATCCGTGCTTGAGAATCACCCAGTACTTGCCCGGTATCACGTTTTCCGAATCGCACCCTGTTAGATACGGCGCTTCAAACGGGTCCTCATAAATGGCTTGGGTCGACGCAGTAAGTTCAAGCATGGGGGGAGGCCTGCGAGTCGGTCTTCCAAGCAGATCTGTGATGACGAGGATGAATGCGACACAGAAAAGGACAACGAAAGTTTGACGGCACACCGAGACGGTGGTGCTTAATATGAGTGGCTCAAAAGACGAACGGCGGATTGGCATTTGGAACGAGAGATTGACTTTCGACGTAGAAGGGCGGCAAGAGCTGTTCAGTCCCGACGTTTGTAGTCCAGATGGGCGTAAAATAGCTAGGATCGCACAACCGAGGGACTCAGAAGGCAAACATTCTTGTTGAACCCCAATCAACTGTATCCCTAATTGGTGCCACAAACAATTACCTGGATAAATAGGCTGGTATGATTGCGGTAAGTGCCCTGCAAAACGGATTTTTGATAGGACGGTCACACCAGAATAGCCAAACGCGTCGATGGGGTCACAGCGCAACTGACACCTAGGTAATTTGGTGGTCGTCGGCAAATTGCAACCTACCGCCTACAGCCTTACTGTAGGTAGAAAAACCCAGAGGATTAATGAGATGGGGCAAGAATCGCGTCTCTCACATGCTCTCGTCGTCATGAGATGCCACCGTCTGTTCTTACGTATCCATGAATGTTTAGTGTTCGAAGGTAGCTCCACTGTCAGTTGTTTGTTTTTCTTCGTTTCCCCTAGCGTCGGGGCTTCCCCGCGAATATTTGCGAGGATGAGGAGATTCGAGTCTCCACTCCCCCACATGGCTCTCATCTCTAGCCTCACTTCCGGGGGACATATAGCTCATTGGACCGAATGACATATGTAGCTAGTAGGGATGGATCCAACTCTCTCCACCCGACGGTTGTTTATCGGAGCGAGAATGTAGCGGTATGGTAAAATCTCACGATGCCTCGATGCACCATCCCTTTCTTTCCCTGGCGCCTTAAGTAGGCCATTTCAGCTGCATGTCTTTGTCTCATAGCATAGACGACTACTACGCTGACTGTGCTGTCACGATGAGATCGGCACTCGTTTTGAGCATGGCCTCCTGGGCAGCTGCGCAGCTCGACTACAACTCTGCGCCTCCCAACCTGTCGACCCTCACTGACACCTCACTGTTCTCGACATGGAGGCCGAAAGCCCACGTGCTACCACCCTTCGGCCAGATCGGCGATCCATGCATGCACTACACCGATCCGGCGACTGGCCTCTTCCATGTTGGCTATCTTTTCAACGGGGGATCCGGAGCCACCACAGACGATCTGGTCACCTATACAGATCTCAATGCAAACGGTGACCCGTTCATCGTGGCTGGCGGTATCAACGACCCCGTAGCCGTCTTTGATGGGTCGGTCATTCCGAGTGGCATCAATGGCTTGCCAACGTTACTGTACACTTCGGTCTCCTACCTGCCAATCCAGTGGACGATTGCCTACACACGCGGAAGCGAGACGCAGAGCCTGGCCGTGTCGAGCGATGGGGGCAAGAACTTCACAAAGTTGGAACAGGGACCTGTTATCCCTTCACCTCCATTTGCGGTGAACGTGACTGGATTCCGCGATCCCTACGTGTTCCAGAGTGCACAGCTGGATACCCTCCTCAACAGCACAGAAGGAGCCTGGTACGTCGTCATATCGGGAGGCGTTCACGGTGACGGTCCGAGCCAGTTCTTGTACCGCCAACACGTTGTGGATTTCCAGTACTGGGAAGAAATAGGCCAGTGGTGGCACGAAGCTGCCAACTCGACGTGGGGCAACGGAGATTTTGCAGGCCGTTGGGGCTTCAACTTCGAGACTGGTAATGTATTCACTCTTGATGAGGAGGGATACAACGAGGACGGCCAGACTTTCGTCACTCTTGGTGCCGAGTGGTCTCTCGAGCCAATCGTGCCCCAGGTCTCGGATTACAGAGAGATGCTCTGGGCAGCTGGCAACCTGTCCCTGTCTGAGACTGGCGAGGCCAAATTCACTCCAAATATGGCGGGAAAGCTTGACTGGGGTCATTCAGCTTACGCCGCAGCTGGCAAAGTCCTGCCCGCCTCCTCGGTAGCATCCACAAAGAGCGGTGCGCCTGACCGATTCATCTCATATGTCTGGCTCACGGGCAACTTCTACGGAACTCAAAGCTTCCCAGCTGCTCAAAACTGGACCGGGGCCCTACTATTGCCTCGCGAGCTCAGTCTTGGTACCATCAGAAATGTCGTGGACAACGACCTGTCAAGGGAAACCGGTTCCTGGAGTGTTTCTGCAAACGATACGTCAAGTGGTCTCTTGCAGCTGAGCACCCTGAAACAGAATATTGCTCGCGAACCATTGGCTGCGTTGCTTGCTAGCAACAACTCGTTCGTCGAGCCAGGCAAGACGATCATCAGCCCTGGCTTTACAGCATTTGAACAATCTCCAGACACCAAGTTCTTTGTCGTGATGGCGAACTTGAGCTTCCCACAGTCTGCGAGAGGGACCGATCTCAAGGCCGGATTCAAGATTCTCTCGTCAGACTACGAGTCGACCACGATCTACTACCAGTTCTCCAACGAGTCGATCATCGTGGACAGGAGCAACTCGAGTGCCGCTGCGGAGTCCTCTGCCGGTATCGATGTCAGAAATGAAGCAGGAAGATTGCGACTCTTTGATGTCGTGGAAGGCGGGGAAGAAAAGATGGAAACTCTGGAATTGATGATCGTTGTCGACAATTCTATCATCGAGATCCATGCAAACGGCAGATTTGCTCTTGGAACCTGGATAAGGTAAGACAATGGCCACTATTTGCGACAAGTAAGCTCAAGCTGCTCTCGGGACTTATACTAACACTTCAATAGATCCTGGTATGAGACTTCCAGAAACATCAGCTTCTTTCAAGATGGAACGGGCAATGTGAACTTCAGCGATGTAACGGTCACTGAGGGTCTGTACAATGCCTGGCCTGATAGAGCATGATTTGATAGCGTATTCTGGTCCGAATATAACTAGTAGTCGTAATCTCTAAGGGACTGGTGTATTAATTATGATATCTTATCAAGTCGGGTATTGAGCCACGTATCTATGCGCCGATGAAAGTTCTATTCATTTGTTTCTTTTCCCCCTGGGCGCAATATAGATTCCAAGTCAATTCCTGTAAATCCCGGACGTTCAAACTTTGTTGCGTCGAGATCACTGTAACACAATCAGCCGCTTGTTAGTCAGTAACGACCTCCCATGGGTCGGTCCAAGTAGATGACAAAGACTGCCCTACTGACTGCCTTCATGTCGTGAGTTTGCCGTCGACGGATGTCTATGACTCCTTGTGTAGAGTTTTATACTTTACAGGCGTCGCAATACCATGCCTCCTCCGTCGCAGGCAAGGCCGTGAGATCGGTACACTCGACATGAAACCATTCCATCTCGCAGTCTGCGCCATCGCAGCCTATCATTTGTCCAGAACTTGTTCCCCCACAATAACAGTATCTATTTTCCTCATCCTTTTTGAAATTTTCACACGAACTCGTCTTGCGCCTTTTCCCATCGCGTACGTCGTGAAATCCGCCCACCCGCTTCCTTGTTAAGCCAGTTGTCGATGCGACCCCCTCGTCTTCGTTTTCTTCGCTGGCTTCGCTGCCAGCCACGTTTTCCTTGGGGTCCCTCAAGGCATTGACAATTTTTTCCACTCCCATGTTGTCTCCCTGTTTGGTCTCTGCGATTTCGGGATCAACCCAGCCCTCAGTATAGCTGCCACCGAAGTCTATAATCCACAAATTCTCTTCTGCGTCCAGTACGAAATTGTCCGCCTTAGCATCTCCCCAGATGATACCGTTGTCATGCAAAATCTTTCTCGCTTCGTCGGCCTTCAAAGCCCAGGCGTCTCGTTTATCTTGCGGTACTGCCGAGTCCAGTTTTGTAGTCAGAGGCGTCGGTTGATTGATTGCCGTCTGTAAGTAGCCCATGATTGAGCTCCTGCTCTCCTTCTCGATTTCGGCGGGTGTAGCGCAAGTGACGATCCCCAAGAGCTTCGGACAGTAGAATTTTTGTCTTAGCCCTTTTTTCTCTATCTCGTTCAGAATGTCAATCTCTCGCTTTATAGGCTGGGTGTTGTTGTTATCGACTGTCTTGAAAAACATTTGCTCGCCGCTTTGTTGATGCTTCACAAGACACGGATGGTACGGGTCTGGTGTGTCCGCACACTCGAGGACTGTGAGTTCGGCGGAAGAGAACCAAGGTACGTCGATGTTGCTAATGTATTTTGGAATCTGCGCGAGGTGCGGTCTGAGCTTCGTCATTCTTTTTTTGAGGTCCTCTGACGATGCCAATTCGACAGCCTGAGGCGTCTTGTCGGTCATTTCGATATCGAAAAAGTGTGTCTTGCAAGCGTACCACTGCTCGAGGGTCTGAGTCTGTTTACCGGACGGTGATGGCTCAGGAGCGAGATCGTTGAGGTGCGCAGACACAGGTGCTAGCAACCATCTGTGCATTTCCTTCTCGGCATCCTCACACGTCGTTCCGCTTCGCTTGGACTTGGAATCAGTGGTTTGACAGCTTTGGAGATCGACGCCACTATCGTTTGAGGTCTGCTCATCTTCACGTCCATCGGAATCTCGCAGATTTTGCAGCAGTCGAAAGTATTCCCGGCTTTCTTCCGCATCAGATTCACGCCTCATCTGATTGGCGTCAGCAATGATGTGGAATCTGACCGAATTTCGAATGACGGTGAGAGCGCAACTGTCCTCATTATCGTAAAAGAAGTCAAGCACGTGGTAAGATGGCACAGATGCCATTATGTCTCTCAAAGGTGGTGATGCTCAAGACCGTGTTGGCCGCAAGAACGCGTCAAGCATCGGCGAATAACACGAGGCGACGAAACTTTGGAAGGTAGCTAGAGAATATCAAGTCCGCAAATCTAATCATACTTGGCTGTTGTAATAATTTTGCTACTCGAGACCTTGTTCTTAATTTGGCCATGACTTCCAACAGGTCATGACGCTCACGACTTTATTGTCTGTGCTCACGGTAATAGAGATCCGGGCTAGGGGTCCGGCGACTGCGGACTGATAGCGCGCTAAAGAGGCTCAAAGAGAAACAGACCCGGATTGCCGGATCCATGACGCGCCCACAACGGCCGGGTACCTTTTTTACGGGGGCTAGTAACGCCATAATTGGTATGGTTCAGGGGCTCGCGAAAAACGGCTCTCAATCAAATTCACTTTTAGAAGATCTCGAGCTTACACGCTATCGAACATGGCGATTTCTTTATAAAGAGATCTGTCGTGTTATTTATGAAGCAGGATGGCACATAGTCATCAAGCACTTAGCTTCTGACCAGCCCTGGTATGATTGGCAAGTGAGTAGCCGTTCTCAGTCACAGAGCACCTGCCTCACCTAGTTGCTCTCAAATCACTGACACCAAGTCCCAGCTGAGAGTGCAAGCAGTATATTTACACCTTAAATAGTTGCGCTACAGCGGAAAGGATATGCCTCTGATTAGAAGCACAGATGACTAGAGCAACTAAGTGAATATTTACTACAGATACTGACCTGACACATGGTACAAGGTTCCTTCACATATACCCCCAAGATATGTTACCTCGCTGATGTTCTCCTAATTTTCCAAATTTCCAACCGCCTTGCCCCTGTGTACAGACATCTTTCCGATAGAGGTGCTCGCACCCCAGCTGATCATCTCCTCGTCATCAACCACCATCGTCTCGACCTTGCGAGGACGCCTCATTCCTCACGCAATCCGACCTCGTGACCCGCACCACCTTTCAGCCTATTACAAAGGCGACGAGACAGGAGCCAGCCTACTGGTTTCAGAGGAGCCTGTTGCCTGCTAAACACTGTCGTTACATAGCAAATTCATGTACAGTTTCCGATCCCGTGCACTCTTTCGGTATGACATTCAAAATGAATCCTCAGTATTCCTCTCGTTTTCCGTCTTTCGACCGCAGGACCATGCAACATGCTGCCACAGTTAACTTCGTAGGCATTTTCACGAATTGTTCGATCTGATTATAGCCCACTGAGAGAAGTAGTGTCGAAAATATGAACTTGAGCGAGTCATATCTTCAGAACGGAATCAAAGGCACTCCGGTATCTCGTCGCATGGTTGGATATATCCATACCGGCGACATACATGTCAGCCATGCGATAACCCAGAAGTAACCTACCACCTTAGTGCTTACTCGTACTGGCAGCGGCAACGTATCAAAACTGAATTTATCGTGCCTCAATATACCGAATATCCTCAAACTGACGGCTGACCTCCTGGCTATGGCTAGAACCAGGTCTTCAAGCATGATGGCTGGTGTCTGGCAGCAGAAGAAGACCACAGCACCGCTTTCATGAACGGGAATGCCCAGAGCAATGTCACTTAGCAAGTGGAACACAGCAGAAACGGCAAATACGAGGCTCATGAACATGTAACGCGTTATTAAACTGCCCCTGGGCAGATATAGGATGTTGTATGCAACGAAATGGGCGATACTGCTGCAGCCGCGGCGGATGAGCTGGTGATAGAATTCGCTGATACGGAGAGAAGATCAAGTGTTAACAAACCATTCATTCCAAATGTCTCCTGTGGAGAATCCACTTCCGGCATTGTGATCGACTGCAATCAATACCAGACGGGAGAACTCACCCCCAAAATTGGCGCAAGGACCAAGCCTCATCAGCACGACCGAACACAGGTGGCCACACGTCGACTTCAGTGATATGTAGGGAAACTGAAACTATTGCGAGGCAGCCATAGAGAAGGTTAATGATGAGATATTGCACTGTCCAGTATCCAAGAACAGCCAAAAGCCTGATGTGTAGCTGCTCCCAGTTGATGCAGCTCGACCAGCTGGCGGTGGGGTCGATAATATTCCCGATCAGAGGAACCTTGGCTGACGAGAAAAGTACAGCATTTTGGCTAGAATCGCCTAGTGAGCTGCACAAGCGCAAAATCAGAGTGCAAATTGCGACTTTGAGCAACATGGGTGCAATGAATGAGGCCCTGGATGGGACCTCCGAGCTGAGGAAATCCTGAGTGTGCTTGACCCCCCATGGAGTGCATGGGAAACGACTCTGAAGGGAAACATAGAACCCGAAGCGCAGGCGTGCGAGAACACTTTTTGAGCGTTGCTCGGTGATTTCAGAGCCCTTGGTAGAGTCGTGCTCCTTGCCCTGGCTGGATCTGCCCAGGGCGGGATCGAGTCCGCCAAGAGTTGAGGTCGGGCCCTTGTTATCAAACGTCCATCGGCTCAACAATGCCGCGTCGACGTACATGACGACGAGGAAGACACTCGCAGCACCGAGGAAAGGCCTAGCAATGGGATGCTGAACCCGCTCCTCGGCTAGCTGGGAGTGCGCAGCGAACAGCATCAGAGCCATTGCTGCGAGGCGCAGAAGTGAGTCACGTTCTGTGAATCCAACCACAATACTAGTCGTGGTCAGTTGAAGGGCGACGATAGCAACTGCTACTATCGGCCGTGACATAGACATGTTTGCGGGTTGTCAACGAGGTAGCCGAGAGTTTTGGGCAATAGAAAAGCAAGGGAAAACAGCTATTCCTAGCAAAAGGATTGGGTAGAGAGTTGCGAAATTTGCGACGAGATAAGAGCGCATCCTGAAGCAAATCATATGGACCTTGGAGGCTTTCACGGCTGGCCTACAGATTAGAAGTTTGGAAATTGGTTGGCGCTCGAGCTGCCTAGAGAGCGGGTGTAGTGGAGTAAATTCTAGTACACAATCATGGTCGTCGCATTTCAAATCGAATCTGCAGGGAAGGCCTTCCATGCAGACAAGGAAGCCTTGTTCGGGCATGTAAAGATTGCTGTATCACCGAAAATTGCATGTAGGAAGCTGAACTTGGTAATCATCGGGTGAACACGCTGCATAGTGCGCATCCTGCTGACTGTAGAGACTTTTGTTCGTCCAATGACTGAATCATAAATCGATATCGCTCAGTCACATCGGCTAGTGATCTGCGCGTTCGGTGTAAGACATCGCCGTCGATTTCATCCCGAAGAATGCCTCCTGAGCTACCGTATCTTCTCGCGTGTAGATGGTCAAAGTTGTGGGACCGAATCCCGTTTCATGAACTCGGGCCTTTCCGTTTTGCGTCTACCGTTTCAAAGAAAGCATGACGAACCAAATGACACAGATATTTTTCATCGCTGGTACGCGGTAATCAAGCATGACCCCCAGGGCAATAGACGTGTCTATCATACATACTGATGCCTTCTTTGTTCTTTGTGCTTTTGGGTCTCGTCGACTTGTCGCACAGCCACGTGAAACTGAGCCTCATTGGCGGCACGCCGATCATCATTTGATCCAAGCATCATGACGCTTCTTGAAAATGTCGTTGACGCTGGCGGTAGTACTGTCATTATTGCTCTCCTCTTTCCATTTCTAATGACATGGATCTTCACCTCAATGAGGTCATGGCTAGCTGTATTCTCTGCTGCGAAAGCCGCTCCTGGCAGCAAACGCCCACCCACACTGCCGACAGCGATTCCTCTCATTGGACATGTGATCCGATTCTCAAGAGATGGACACAAATTCCTGTTCGGTGCTGTGTATGTCACCAATTCAGGGACCCGAGCCTAGCAAAATCTGACTTTGATGAACAGGAGACATTTTCAGCACGGCATGCCCGTTCGTGTCAATTTGGCGACATTCTCAAGTTATGTCGTATCCGGTCAAGAGACGGTATCAGCATTCTTGAAGGATCCAGCCAGAGGCCTCTCCCAGACATCACGGAGTCTCAACATCATGACCAATGCCTTTGGCTGCCCGGCCGAACTGGTGCATATGTTCAAGGCCCGTGATGACGCCGAGCTCGAGCATCAGATCCACAGTGCGCTGCAGGGCATGCTTGCGGGTGCACGCCTTGAGATGCTAGCCGGGAGGTATCAAGAGGCCGTGGTGCATCAGGTCCTCGACGGCCACGCCAAGATGGGCGACGAGTGGACCGCGTTGCCCGATCTGTGTGCCTTCGTGGAGAAAAACATATTCGAAGCCGCGACTCGCGCCGTTTTCGGGCCACATCTAGTCGAACTGAACCCAACTATTTCTGTCGACTTCTGGAACTTCAACCGCCATGTCAAATCCATGTTCATGGGCGTGCCAAAATGGCTAAATCCGGCATCCGTAGCGTCCCGGGACAGAATGACGGATCACGTCAAGCGATGGCAGCGCTACGCTGCTGAGAATTGCAATATCGATGAGATCCCGGATGATGTGGAATGGGAGAAGTTCTATGGCAGCAAGTCGACGCGGATCCGGCAGCAGCTTCTGACGAAGCGGGGCATCCTGAATGAATCCGCTCGTGCTGCTGAGAACCTGGCCTTCATGTGGGCGTAAGTTATCCCCTTCTTCTTTTCTCTGTCTCTCTCTGTTGTCTCGATATTGGTCTTCTTTCTAAATCTAAGCGAATCCTACTAGAACGAATGCCAATTCTGTGCCAGCTGCCTGCTGGTTCCTTCTACAGACTTTGCATGACCCTTCCCTAAAGAAACGTGTCATGTTGCAGCTAGAAGCCGCCAGCACTGTGGAGGAGTCAGACAAGCGCCACTTCAAGTACGACATTCCCCAGCTCACCTCTGACCCGCTGCTGCAATCAGTCTACGCCGAGGTGTTGCGACTCCGCGTAGCCGTCCTCGTCGTTCGACAGCCAACACGGGACAACTTCTCTCTTGGCGGCTGGCACATCAAGAAGGGCGAGACCGTCTGCCTGTCGACGCGCAATGAGCTTTTAGATCCTGACTTCTGGAACGCTGGCACGCGGGACCATCCGCACCCTCTGGATCAATTCTGGGCAGACCGCTTTCTCGTCTTTCCCGACGATCCCTCGAGCGGCCCACTCAAGGAGCCGAGACGCCGTGCAGCAGCCGTTAAGGCGAAGGATGGAGCTGCTGACCAGCGCCCTACGTTTTCCCTTGATGGTTGCACTTGGAATTGGGTGCCTTTTGGGGGAGGACGCAACTTATGCCCCGGACGTCACTTTGCGAAGCGTGAGATCATGCTCACAGCCGCTATTTTCCTGAAGGCGTATGATATTGAGCTGTTGACTGACAAGTTGCCCGGGCCGGACGAGAGTGTCTTTGGCTTCGGCACTATGCCTCCCAACGCAAAGGTTCCGTGCCGCATTCGTCGGAGACAGAATTGAGAGCCGGAGTCTCACGCAAAGTCAGCCCTATGTAGGATGCATAGCATCTGAATGAAGCAGAGGAGTGATGTCTGTGAGGGATGATTAGGTGGATTAGGTGGATAGTTAGCACAACTGAATTCGGAAATACTCGCGCACCATCCTGAAACTTCCGGGTCAATCCGTTGGTTGGTTAGTGAAATGTTCTTTCAGATAGTATTTTTCGTGCGTCATTATGTTCTTGTTGCCTACTGACTGAGCTGTCACATGAATTAGTGTCTTGTGCATAAACAGGTACTCCGACTGATGGAGGGAAACAACACAGAATTTGCTGGAGAATCCTGGAGGCGATTTTGAAGAACTTTGCAGGAATGACTGACATTTTCACGTTTAACCAATACTAGGACGAAGTTACATGCCAATTACAAACTCAAAAATAATCTTGTTTTAGTTTGCAGTTGAGACCTTCCTCCTCCGGACCTTGATGGTTGTAGACATTGGTGGCAGGGCTGCATCGCCAAGGACACTCATTTTTGGTGGCGTTGACCCTGGTTCCATGTCATAGTTCAGAACGATATAAGCCACTATCATCTTCAGCATCATCACTGCGAACCACCGCCCAGGACTGCAAAGTCAGAACAAGAAAAATCAGTCTTGTGGTACAATAAAATGCGTGTGCAGAATTGAATGGATTGAGGAACTCACCAAGCATGTTTACCATAGCCGAAACCGAGATAGGACGTCGTCGGCTTCCCAGCCTCTAACTCACCGGCACGATTGGCGAAGCGGAAGGGCTTGTAGACCTCGGAGTCAGGGTAGTATCTCTCGTCGCGATGTATGCCCAGCACAGGCACGCCGACCCACGAGCCCGCTGGCATTAGGATGTCAGTTCCAGGCAGAGGGAGGCCGCCTTCAGGCACGACCTCTTTGGTCAGCCCCTTGATCAGAATCGGGTGAAAGCGTAGGCTCTCTCGGATCAAACTGTCGATAAGTGGCATGCTTTTGAAGGGCGCAGCCTGGTGCCAAAGAGTATCATCCTCAAAGTTGTTACCCTCTTTGCAGTGGCTCTGATTTAAAAGGAGTGCCTCCGCTTCCTTCCGTAGACGAGGCACGACTTGGTCATCCGCACGGCAATTAGCCATGTCGATGAGCAGATTTGTGGCCTGAATGACGGTCGAAGATGACCCGGCAAATCCCAATGACATGATCCATTCTGCAATAACTTCGGGCGGGGCCCTAGTACCAATGCCACCGACTGTATTCTTTTCTGAGATTTTTGCACATTGCCAAATGAAGTTGTATTCCCTGTTGGGGGGACCCTTTTCTTCGTCTAGCTCCACTAGCTGGCGTGCCACCACAGGTGCGAGAATTTCCAAAGTCTTGTTGCGGTAGTACAGCAGGGGAAGGTGAACAATACGAGCAACCACACCTTTGAGCACTTTGGGAAGTTCTCCAACAAAGATAGTGCCAAGTCCGAGAGCCATAATGTAGCGGCGGAAGACGCTCAGGAAATGCTGATCACGGCTCAGCTGCAACCCTAACAGCGCACGGGTCATTGCCGGGAAGACGATGTTCTCAAACGCATCATAGACCTTGATCTCGGTCCATTCGTTGGAGGCCGAAGTACCAAAGATATCATCGATGCACCGCCGGAGCTCAGCGTGCATTGCGGGCTGCAGTAGGTGTAGGTTCCGTGCGAGAGCATCGCCGCTTATGCGCTCGATGAAGTGCATCGTTGTCGACTGTTCAATACCCATGTGTAGGTACTTGACTGCGTGGCGTTCCTGCCGCACGCCGTACGAGGACAGCTGGGAGTCGGGTTGAGATGCAAACCACGACACGTGCTCGACGGGCAGGAGTAGTTCCTGGCGGGCACTAGCATCGTAGACAATATATGGCTTGCCATGGCGTGCATACTGGTGAAACTATCGTCAGTGATACAACAATCCATATGATAGATGAGGATAGAAGGGCAAAAGAAAAAGATGATGAGGTCCTGGATACCAGGAGATTTGACTGCAAGAGTACATATCATCTCTTTCTCTTGCGTAAAGTAGAACTTGAATCATCTTACATTTTGATATCCTTCTAATAATGTGTCGATGCCGCCAAAAATCTGCCGTATCGAAGCTCTTGTAATGCTCCAAAATTGCTTGCGAGGACCCACGACGTCGACCGCTTGGGGAAAGAGAGCTGGCTGCTTAAGAACTTTGGAGCCCACTGTGACAATACCATAGTAGACAGCCAGCAATATCGCTGTTAAGATGAGGAGAGAGGTATTCATGATGAAGAGCCTGTTGAATTCAAGGTCAACAGTGAAAATCAGTGAAACGACTGTATTCAGGAAGGCCAAAGTTCAGCTTCACGTCACACTGTATTTGATCTAGAGCTTCATTCAAGTTTGGTTAAGCCAATAGGTGGATTAAGGGTGAGCCACGGACTGATTACTCCTCCGAGCATGTGAAGGCAAATTGTGAATCCATCTTCTTTCCGTTTCAAAACGGTGTTCCATTAGAGGCAGGAGCCTAATATGCATGTTTACCAGTAACTACAATCCTTCTCGGGTCGCTCGGCAGTGATTCTATGCAGTGAGCGCTGCCTTTTTCAACCTCTTTGTGCCACTACAGTGTCTCTAAATTCGGAAATGATTGGATGACTGTTTTTGTCTTCTTATCGTCGAGCTAGCGTTTTGGTGTGATGTTACGTCAAAACAAGCAGCTCACGTAAGCACGGGCATGTAAAATGCCAATGGTTCGCGCAGAAAGCTTAAACGGGTGCTTATATAGTCAATCGGAGGATTGTTCTAATGTGAGGCCTTTTTTGAGTCCGGGCCGAGAATAATTCCTTCCGGGCAACCACCAGCAAAACGCGGAGCGAAGGAAGGAAAGAATGATAGTATAGTGGAGAAACGGCTAACTCGGTGTTCCTTCACTAGATAGATCTACAGTCCTTTTACCTCGATAGGTAAGAACCTTCCCTTGAAGTTGGAACGAGGGAGGTGTGAGGCGCCATAGATTGAGATACGACGAGATATACTTGCACCAGAACTTGGCACATGAGATATTGAGAGATTGAAGGAGGGTAGTATCGTGACTGACTCACTGAAGAGGACATTTCGGCTTCGTATCTTTCACCTTTTCATCGCCGATGTGTGTCAGCGTGTCACACTCAGGGCGTCGATGCTTCGTAAGACCCTGATGCAGCGTAAGGCTCTGACGCAGGCGAGAACCGGGTTTGTTGTTCTACAACATGTGCTATGGACGACGGAGTAAGATGATGTTAGGTATTGGGAAATTTTCCCACGAGGACATCCCGACGGAATTTGCGCATCTCAAGTGCAGACTTCAGTGTTTCGTAGTCCGTAGATAAGTGATATTGGTATGAACCACACGCCCAATGAAATGCCTGCAGATCCATTCAAAGCTACAAGTTCTTTCCATTTCTGCGATTTCAACGGCGTACAAGAATATAGTTCTATTCACACAGTACACAGGCGTTCCACAACCATGACATAGCAGCAATCTTTGAAAATGACGAACTCTACTTGGTCTAATGACCAAACTCCATTGTCAGCAGATCGTTTCGGGACCACCAATTTAGTATCAGACGCCCATCAAGCGCTCCAGCAAGCCGTCGACTTTTCTCTGAACTGCCAGCAGCCGGATGGACATTGGGTAGCGCCAGTCTCGGCCGATGCTACATTCACGGCCCAATATGTTATGTTCAAGTTTGCGTACTCAACACCCGGCCTATGCTTGTCCGAGCCAGAGAGCGATGCCATACGTGGCTGGCTGCTTTCGGACCAGCGCATGGACGGCGGGTGGGCATTAGCTCCAGATCTTCCTGGAAATGTTTCGACCTCTGTGGAGGCGTACTTGGCGCTCCGGCTGCTGGGAGTTCCCAGATCTCATCCAGATATGAAGAGGGCGGCCGAGTTCATCTTAAGTCAAGGGGGCGTGGCCTCGGTGCGATTCTTCACACGCTTCTTCCTCGCCACATACGGACTTGTGCCGTGGGAGGCGGTTCCACAGATGCCAGCCGAGCTCATCCTGCTTCCATCTTGGGCGAAGCTGAATATCTATGTCTTGTCGAGTTGGGCACGCAGTACACTGATTCCCATCTTGGTTGTGCGGCATCATGAGCCTGTGTACTTGCTTCCAATAGACGAGGAAAAAGCAAGACACGAGGAAACGTCAAGTCAAAGGAACCACCGTGACGCTTGCAGTGACTTTATTGATGAGCTCTGGATCGACCCTACCAACAAGAACGTTCCTATTTCGCGGCCACTACGGGACTGCTTCCTAGGCCCGGAAGAAGACCGTGACGTTGTCGAAGGACTCTTCACTGCAGCCGACAACATACTTTCCCAGGGTTGGATCAGCAGCCGCATGAATAGTGGCAAGAATCCCATCCGCAAGCTCGCACTGCAAAGATGCATGAACTGGATCCTTGGTCACCAGGAGGTTAGTGGCGACTGGGCTGGTTTCTTCCCGCCCATACACGGCAGTGTGTGGGCACTGCTGCTTCAGGGGTACCCCGTGGACCACAAATCTGTTCGCCTAGGTCTAGAAGCGCTCGAGCGCCTTGCTGTTCATGACTTCAGGGGAAAATGGGTGCAGTCAACTATCTCCGCCTGCTGGGACACGGCGCTGGTTGTCAATGCGTTGTGTGACGCGCGCATGGCAATGGCTCTGGAGCAAGATCAGAATGCTACCATAGCAGTGGGAAAGGAAAACAGCACTGTCAGGCTAAATAAACCATTGTCCAAAGCAGCAGCGTGGCTACGGAACATGCAACTGATGGTCGACCACGGCGACTGGCGCATCTACGCCAACACGCAACAAGCCGGCGGCTGGAGTTTCGAGTACTACAACTCGTTCTACCCAGATGTTGACGACACCGCCGTGGTGATCATGACACTGGTCAAAGAGGACCCACATGCCATCCATTCCGAGTGTATCGCCAACGCCGTGGAATGGATCCTCGGCATGCAAAATCGCGACGGCGGCTGGGGTGCCTTTGATATTAACAACGACGCCCGCTGGCTGCACAAAATCCCATTCAGCGACATGGACAGCCTGGTGGATCCCAGCACTGCCGACGTGACTGGTAGGATGCTCGAGTGCTTCGGCTTCCTCCTCGATCATCGCCGTGAACACCAGCACCTGGCCCTGGACAACGAAATGAGAAGACGCTTGCTTGAGGCCTCCAAGCCAGCGCTTGACTTCCTGCTCGCAACTCAGGATGATTCTGGTGCATGGTGGGGCCGATGGGGCAATAACTACAACTACGGGACCACCAATGTACTCCGGGGACTTGCCAACGGCGACTTTTGGCGTACCAGTCCTGCCGTGCACCAGGCCACGCTGCGTGCTGTCAGATGGCTCCTAGATTGCCAGAATGCTGATGGCGGCTGGGGCGAGACGCTGCTATCGTATGCGGATCCAGTCAAGGCTGGCCGGGGCGAGAGCACGGCAGCGCAGACTGCTTGGGCCCTAGATTCCATTCTGCGGTTCTGTCCGGCCTCAGATCCAGCTTGCCAACGCGGTGTAATATGGCTCATCAAGAACCAGACCGAGACTCCTGCACACCGCACCGGGGCTTATTCGGTAACGGCACAGGAAGCAGGCCAGGAAGATGGCACGTTCTCCATCAAGCTATATCAGAGGCCAGAAGACTGCTCCGGTGCCTCGTGGCCCATTGATAGATACGTCGGCACCGGCTTCCCTAAAGTTCTTTACCTCGGATATCCCTTCTACCACCACATCTTCCCCATTCAGGCCCTGTCCCGCTACATTGACTGCGTCAACCGCCAGTCTCAGACCGCCACGACTGATTTATCAGTTCCGACTGCCGTGTCAAAAGAGCTCAACCGACCTGACGCTCTCCTCATGGCCCTCGGCAGCCGCGGTGACATCGATGTCTTCCTCAGCATCGCCCAGAGGCTCAGGGGCTCTTGCCGTGTGCGCATCGCCACCCATGCAACCCACCAGGCCCGCGTGGAAGAACACGGTTTCGAGTTCTACGACGTCGGTGGCAGCCCAGAGGAGTACGCAGGTGTCCTAGGCGACGCGCCCAGTGGGGTGCTGGTTTCGAATATCAAGCAGCTGGTGAAGGGTGAGCTGAGACTCGCGGCACTGCGGAGGTCACTCTGCACGACGTTTGAGCTCTTCTGGCAGTCCTGCTTTGATAACAGCAGCACTAGATATCACGCCAAAGGCTTGGGAAAAATATCCCAAGAAAGTGGGGTTACTTCTCACCTCCGCCCCTTTCTGGCGGACATTGTGGTCTCGGGCCCGGCTACCAAGGTGCATGTCCACGCTTGCGAGAGCCTGCAAATCCCTCTTGTTTTGGTTTCGCCCCAGCCAAGCCTTCCCACAAACGAGTTCCCTGACGTGCTCACGATGTCGAGGCCCACATTTGTACCGGGTTCATGGTGGAACAAAGCGTCATATTTCATTCTGGATATATTGTAAGTTCTTCTCAACCTCTTCCACGTCAAGCCACCATTGTTACTTTCCCTTCAATCCACAGAGTCCGTCTTCGCAACTACAATCTCTTTTGCTAATGTACTCAAATAGGAACTGGCTGGCCTTTGGGTTGTTTCTGAATAAGCTTCGCGTTGAAAAGTACAGCATGCATCCGGTTCCCTGGTTCTCAGCATTGAGGTCAACCATCGCCCAGATACCACACATCTGCCTCTGGAGCTCGCACTTATTCCAGCGGCCTTCAGAGTGGCCCAAAAGTGTGGTCATGGGTGGTTACACCTCCCCGATGCCCAAACCTGGCGGATTTGATGACTCGGAGTACAGACCTCGTGACTCTTTACATGATTTCGTTATCAGTTCTGGCCAAAAGGGAGACAGAGTAATTGCAGCCCGGGGCAAGAAGACGCCCCTCATTGTCATCAGCTTCGGATCGATGTCCATCCCCAATCCAGCAGAGCTCCTCTCGTTGCTGTCGTCTGTCCTGGACAAAGTTGATGCGAGGGCAGTCGTCTGTGCCAACTGGGACATCACAAACGTGCACCACGAAGACAAAACACATGGAGGGACGAACAACCGGATCTACCTGACAGACCAATCCGTGCCCCACGCATGGCTTCTGCGCTATGCAATCGGAGGATTTGTGCACCACGGGGGCGCAGGGCACACCGGGGCGGGCCTTCGAGCTGGCGTGCCTATGCTCCTGCTACCCTTCATGCTGGACCAACACTTCTGGGCTGCCAAGGTCCAAAGTCTGGGCCTGGGCCCACCGCCGGTGCCTTTCCACCTCCTGACCGCTGACAAGCTGGCGGAGTCACTGCGACTGCTTCTGGACGGCAGCAGCAGTGGTAGAGGACCCTATGCTCTCACTTGCGCCGAGATGGCAGAGCGAGTCCGTACTGAGAGTGATGGAGCTGACGTGGCGGCAAAGGTGATCTTACGGCAGTTAGATCTGCCTCGCACCACCGGGACGGCATCGGACAACTCCAGGCCTGAGGTGGTTGTCAGCCCTACGGGCCCGGACGCGCCGTCATCAAGGATGCAGTGTAGTGTTCTTACGGAGCTGGTAGGGCCCTGGCAGCACAAGACAACCAGCCTTCCTCTCTCCGGCGCGGCAGCAGCGTGCCTAGTCTCGGAGAGTGCATTGAACTGGGACGACCTAGAGGTCAGGCCAAGCGTTGGCGAAGGGTACTGGTCGTGGGACGAAGAATCAATGGTAGTCTGGGTGCAAATTCTCTCGAGAGTCACAACTTCCATCAGCTGCGTCGCCGGAGTTCTGTGGTTGCTGTTGTCATGTCTCGTCCGATTGGAACTCCCACGGATGGGTCTCCAAGAAGCAAGTCTCAAGGAGTGTGGTCAGGTATCGAATGTGGGTCACCGGGCACACATTGAGCAGGCCGAGTACGATCTTGAAATCCTTCTTGACCAGTCCGCGTGGTGCGGAGAGAGTCCAAAAGCCAGCAAACTCGGTCATGGGTCACAAATCGTCATCAGGAGCGGGATTGTGAGCAAGTGGAATGCAGCCGTTGCGGCAAAGCATCATGCGGAGTTTGCAGTAGAGTAATTTACAGAATGCATTTAAGGATTGCAGCTTTGCTTCTGAATCTCCTCATGTGATGTTTCAAGCACACAGATGGTCTGTGAAGCTCCCATGTTGACCTTTGTGTAAGCAACAGGTCGGAGCAGCTCAGGCCTCCTTCCACACATTTCCGATAATTAAGAGCTCTTAAAGACGGAGCTCAAACTTCACCCTTCGTATACATGCCAGTTCAGATCCTCGTACACCTCTTCATCTGTTGGTTTCCTTTTCGTCCAGGTCTCATTCATCCAGCCTTTGATATCTGCCTCGAACTCGTTGATCCTTATATCAGTGAGGTCTATCAAACGCTGTTCGCGCTCGAGACCCGCGACTAGACGATGACGGAGGCCACCATCCTCGTCCGCCACACTTGGCGGCCGATATCCAACATTGATGCCTTTTAATCTCGCCTTTAGCCCGTCCTCGGACAATGTTGCGGCAGCCTCATCAACCCTGCACACCGCCTCAGAGAACTCCATAGCAAATTTCATAGGCCCCGCACTCCTCATGGCTTTCTTAGTCACAAGCCCACCCCGTAGAGAGAGCCATAGATAGCAAATAAGGCAGCAAGCCATCCATGCAGCCTCAAAGGCGAGCCCCAACCGGAGCAGGGTGCTTGAGAAACCCCAGACGTATCCCGGTGCTGTGTTGCATATCGCTCTTTCTTCACCAAGGAGGTCAAGTGAGATCGGTTGCCCCTTGTAGCAGATGCAGTTGCCCAGGCTGCCGAAGCCACTGTTGCCGGAGCATCCATGACCAACGTCAATAAAAGGAGCAGAGAGGGAGATTGCGCTGCCGTTCAGCCAGAGTGTTGAATTGTACGGCATCTCGCCCGGAGGCAGCGACTCGCCTGAAACATTGCCAAGGGAGAAGTAGGCCCGTGACATGTTCTCAGGCACATCGAATTCTAGCGCTAACTCCAGATCCGCCGGCATGGATGTGGTCTGAGGTGACACGATCTGAGCTGCATCGAAGGAGGATCTGAGGCTCGGCCTTGAGCTCGTGAGATTTCTGAAGGTGCAAGATCCGTTGGTGCCAGCCCACCAGTCCAAATTAGTGCCATTCGACTCACCAACCTCAGCCGGCAGTGCCACCTCAGGACCATCCCTTAGCCATCCTTTGGGATCCAGAGATATTTGTAAGAGTTGCTTATTGATGGCGTCTGTAATACGGTGTTAGCGGAGCATATTCGTGACCTGGAGAGATATCGCCTTCCACCTACAGGCTCGAATGCTCTGGAAGTTCTCAGAGCTTTGCCCGATGTTTTTCGAGCCATTCATTGTCCCGAAATGGTCCCATATAGTCGTCGTTTTGTCGACTTTCCAGCCGCCGGACGTATAGACTAGCCAACGGGGATCAAAATAACGATCTTCGGTGGATGAAACATTTAGACAGGGTTCCGTTTTCGTGTAATTGTATGGGGTCGTCAAAGTCCCCAAATCGGAGAAATCCGGTCCAACTTCGATGTAGTCGTCCGTCGAGTCGAATCTGCTGCCATCCAGCACCCAGCACAAGGCTAGATCACGTGTATTCAGCGGTACGATATCTCCGTTTGGCATGGCATATAATCGATGCGAGAGACTAAGATAGCCGGTTGCAGTGCTCCATAGAAGAGAGAAGAAAAGGGTGTAGCTGAGTGCGTAGATGAGCAGCAAGGTGCACATGAAAGAGGCAATTCCCTGCATGAGAAAGCAATCTCTGAGAATGACGTATAAAGACTCAAATGATGCTCGAGACCAAGATATGGTCAGGTAGTATTTATAGGTGACGCAGTAGTATTCCATCGCATGGATGAGAAGCCGGCGCATCACACAGCGATATAAAATCCAGCCATGTAGCAGCCTGCCACCTTGGCCAATCGTTGTATCCCAAGCCACGTCGAGGATTTTTGCGTTTGTGAAGGTGAAATTACCAAAGACGAGATCCAAATCAAAAGCCTGCGTAATGCTTGGAGACTCAGAATCGCCGAGCTTGTCAATGCAAGCAGGGTCGAAAAGGTCTGAATGTGAGCGGATCAACCTTGCCTCATTTGATTGAACTAGCCCGCTTGAGACGGAAAAGGCGACAGTGCCTAGTAGGAAAAGTCCTGTAATGCCTGCAATTTGCTTTTTAGATAGAGGAACGTCTTTGGTCGTCCCGCCTGGTTCACCATCCCGAACTGATGATGGCTTAGCCGGGGAGGTCAGCCCTGTGTAGTTGGTGGGCGTAATAGCCCCGCTCGTAGGCTCCAGGCCTGCCTCCGTGCATGAGTTCTCAATGCTGGCGATCGGTTCAGATTCCGGGTCGGTGGATTCTGCGCTCAAAACTTGAAGTTGTATGGATGGAGAGCCGACTGTGGCCGAGTTGTGCATGATGGCGTTGCCTAAAGATTTAGTCAAGAAATTTCAAGGTTGCGGCGGTCTAGATGTGCTGCTGACATGCCGGTGCTTATATGGGTTCCGGTGCTGAGCGAGCTGAAAATCTCATCTTCAATCTCATAGGCCACTTCGGATATTGTGTAACTTCGGACCGAGTCAATCATTCGATAAAGATACCTTGATACTTTATGTCAGCACAAAGTGCACAATCGTTAGGATGGAGGAAAGACTTAATTACTTTTCCACGACCTGAAAAGCTCGCAAGCTCTGCATCCAGATCTCGGCAATACTGGGTGATAAATGATGAACCTTTTCAAACGCAATTAAGGTTAGCAATATGCTGGTAAGTCTGGATTGATCCTAATCGCACACGCTCAAATGAAGGTCTACTTTCCAGAATGCTGTCTTATATCTCTCATCAGTCTCTCCATGAGTATACAAATACCTAGTTCCAAGTAGTTCACTCTCCTTCATGTCCATAAACACAATCAACGCACCCAATGCAAGCAGTATCCATCATGCGTTCGTTGCCGAAGAAAACTTGGCCCATGAACTTATGCCCATGGCTCATTCATAGGCGAGCTTTCAACTCTGACCTGCAGCGTTTCCTGGCCAAAGAAGTCAAGGCACGAAATTTGGGCGGTAACCTCGGCTGCCTGTCCTGGGCGAGACCGAATGGCCGTCCACGTTTCATTAAACTCGTTTCTGGTTGATGGGAGGATGGCTCGGATCCTAGTAAGGATACCTGATAGATCAAGCTGAAGGATTTCATCTGCCAGGGCCGCGAGGGATAAATCTAGTACGTCTTCCCAAGCCACAACATAACACCACGAGGATTCAGGGTAAACCTCTCCATGGCTGACTTCTGAGTGGTGTGCTACCGAAATATTCTGTTTCATTAAGCCCCAGAGAACCAGATATGTCTCAGGCCATTGTTCCGTTCCACTTCCATACTGGCTGTTGGAGTCCAGATCCGGCGGGGGTCGTTCGATGCAAATGAAGCCGCTGAGCAATGCATTGGTGCCCAAGGAATCCCTGACCGACTTCAGCTCCACTCGGTCTGGGTCGTAGTCACTTGTAGCACCAAGCCAGAGCGATGCACCAGCATCAGGAAACTTCTCATCGGCTGTCTGGGCTGATGCATCAATCTCAGGCGGTCTTGGCCATGCAAAGCGGAGTGTATATTCCGGGCCGAGGACGATTTGTGTCGGCGGAGTGATGACGTATAGTTGTCCGTAGTCCAAAGTGAACGAGCTTCCTATCATTAGCTTGATATTTCTGAGGGGTGCTTCCCTGACATCGAATTCGACTGTGCATCGACAAAACAGTGATCAGCATTGAGCTCTCGTGTGATTGCGGAGTTAGAAGCGATGGAGACGACACGACTTTCTTGGAGACATGTGGTAAAGAAATTCACTCACGCAGCCATGGTAAATCCACTTGCACTAGTTCTGAGTTCAGCAAGTGTCTTGGTTCGATTCTGCAAAGAGCTGAATGCTCTATGCGTCGATAAAAACAACCAGGTCCGTCTAGTCGCCGCAGTAGAATTGCTGGTCGACTTAGGGGATCATCCGAGTAGCCGCAGTCCAGGATTCCAAGAGCATATCCTTGGTCCTGTCCAAGACTAGTGCACAGGTGTATTTGAAGGTCGACGTGTCTCCAAGAATATGAGAAAGGCTCTTCTAAGACTCGAGGCAGGTTTCGCTGTGACTTCGGAACACGAACAATATTGGAATGCGCGAAGACAGCTGGGTCGTCTGCTAGCGGCCCATAGAGCTGCCAGTGTATATGCTTCTGCCTTGTAAAAGCCAACAAGGTCTGGTCGTGGTGTCTGTTCATAATCTCCTGTTGGAGTCGGATAAAAGCCTCCTTGCCCTCGCCGTACAGGAGCGGCATGTTCACGTCGAAGAGCCCAAGTAGAGAATATGCGCGATCTTCAACTCTCGCAGTCTGGCGGTTAGCCGCCCATGAAAGTCGTTGAGCAGCCGGAAATCGTGAGAGCAGTCTGTTGATAGGTCTTTGCTTGAGTGTGAGCACCTCGATGGGAATGCGTGTGATGTTTTCGAGGCGGTACGCAAGGTTGCCCTCGTAGTTGTCGGGTTGGACAGAGCTCAAATTGAAGATTGCTTCGAATCCATCGAACCCATGCTCAGACGCTGAGAACCCATGTCGTCGAGAGCCCGTGCCTTTATCACCCAGGCGAGTCCACTGGTGGTCATAGAATTCGACATGTACTGGGGCGATTAATTCTTGAAGCGTCCAGCCTCGCCTAAACCACCGACTCCCCTCGATGGTGATGGGAAGATGGTTTGGACGATTCAGGTCGAATAAATAGACGTAACATCGACGAGACCTCTCATACCAGTTGAACATGGAGTTGATAGCCTCTGAGAGCTCCGCACTGCTGCTCTTGTTGATACAGCAGCTGTCGATCCAGATATAGTCCAGTCCATCACGTTGCGCCTGGTCGCAGCTGTACTTGATCTTGGTGAAACCTTGCTTCTCTGTGGGCATAACCGAAGTGGACTGTCCGGATGAGACGTCCTCGTATCGCACCTCATCGTCTTCCCAGGTATGTGAGAGTATCGCGTAGGGAGGCACCGGCCTACCGTCAAACGACTCTAACAGCAATGATCTTGTATTCAGAAGTCGCATTTTGTAGAAGTCTGCGTAGCAATTCTTCCACGGCTGAAATGAGACCTTCAAAAGTGACCGTTGTTGATTGAAGGCGCCGTGAAGAGTTGAGAGAGGGGCAAGCTAAATTTAGTAATCTAGGTCGTTACATGATTGGGGCGACGCATATACAGGCCTCCTCATAACAGTGGGCAGCAGCTTAACTAGCAGCCGAGCATTCTGTACATGGTGCATTTTATGTTCAATACAGTTTAGTGCAATATGCAGGCGAGATCGCCACAGCCTAGGTAGGAATTTGTGCCATGAAATCATCAGCATCTAGATAGATCCGGCACGAATCGCCGGCAAATGATTTGCTAAATGCCAGTCTCGTTTCAACACTCGCCATCCACGGTAAATGTTGGTTGAGACTCTAAAAGCTACACATACCAATAACCTACATGCATGTTAGACTCCCGGTTTGGAAACGCCCCTGAATCTTTGAATTCCCCAGTGAACCATTTCGCTAGAAACATACGATGGTTGGACGGTGATCAGAAAGACGTGGAGTGACAAGTTATGAACTTGACGGCTTCGAAGATTGATTTAATATAAGCATGTCTGCCTAGTCATTTCCCCTCAGCCTACTCAGCGTTGGCAACGTTCTCTTTGACATAGGCTCTGACAGTGGTCATGGGAATGTCCCGCTGGCCGTTCAAAGTCTTTGCCATATCCCACGATATTCCTTTACCATCACCAAAGATGCACTGGTACTTGTACCACAGATTGCTTGGGTTCTGTGCCAGCCTGTCCTTGAGAAAGGGCAGATCCCATTCCTCCCTTTTGAAGCTGTGTCCGAAGATTTGGTCTAGGATGTCCGCCAGTTGCCCATACGAGACTGTATCTCCACCGATGTAGACCACCTCATTCAGTGTGCCGTCTGGGACAAAGACCATCTCTGCAGTCAGGCGGCCGATGTCGTGCGGCGTTGTAACTGTGACCTTGTTATCCCAAGAACCCAGGGCGCGTGCAATTTTCTTTTCAACATCGACCACCCCAAAATCGGCGAGGAACAGATAACTCATAAAAAGGCCTGTCGATATGATAGTCCATGCCGTGCGGGTCTGGGACCGCAGTAGTTTGCGGACCTGCAACATCTCGTCAAATAGGTCCTGGGCGCTGCCCTCCCCGATTTCCTCATAGTCTACTCCAAACTGCCAGGGGAAGTATCGCGGCACGCCTGCCTGCAGTGCAGCATTGGCAGACTTTAGCTGCGTCCCTTTGGGTAGACCATATCCGCCCGCTTGTATCACGATGTCGTAGTCTTTGAAAACATCTGCTAGTTTCGAGACATCATCGTCGACAAAGTTCCCTGGTACAAGCTTTGCGCCAAGGGCCTGCAACTCGTCGTTGGAGCGTCGCTTCTCAGGGTTAGGCGAGGTGATGGAATCCGGACGGAGTAAGACAGAGATGTTGACGTATGGTGGCTTGGAGGGATGACTTGCGAGGGCTGCGAGAATAGCCGTTCCCAGCTCACCTGCTCCGACTATGAGGATTGAGTTATCAGATGACATTTTAACCGTATATTATGCGGTGTTTGCTTCCACAAGCGTAGCGTTTTCGCACTGGAATTACGGTCATGTGTGCGGATGCACTTTTATAGTTGTACGTCACAGCTAACATGCCAAGCCATCCGTCGGACCTTGGTGCTATTTCCCGGAGACTATGTCCGCGCAGTGAGCAGGATGTCGATTATTAATCCTCCTTTCCTCGCATTTTGTCAGCGCCGTCCCCACAAGAGGGGTTCCTATGTTCCACTAGAGACAGAAGGGCCACAGCATGTTCCGAATCCCATCGTCTTGTTTCACGGAACTCTGTACGTTGGTTGACAAGCCATCGTGTGCACCGTCTGCTTCCAGCGTGCACTGACTTTTGCAGTCCTGGATGTCCGAGGAATAAGCTGGGCCGGTTGACCGTGGTATGCTCAATGTCAACAAAACAGTCGCTCGAGGTGCAGAGCACACAGGATCATAGATATAGGACTAGAAAGAATGGTACTGCTAGCACAGATTTAATGAGGCAAATGTGCCTTCATCTTCGCAACATTTTTATGTAGATCTTACTTAAAATACGAAAGTGACAGTGTAACAGCTGTGTCACGAAGACTCGCCAAAGCTCGGGTGCAACGGGCACAAGATGACAAAAACGCAAACAGTTCACCTAGACCCAGCTAGGTGTTGGACAAGCGGTCACGCAGAATGAAAATATTGGGACTCATTAGAACTGGTGAGAGTATAGACGGCCTATGTCACCAACAAAATGAATGGGTATATATGCCATGAATCCACAAATGCTTTGTGCCAGAAGTGAATTCGGTTGTCACCCAGAAACTTTTCAACCCCCAGACACAGAAGTCCTATATCCCAAGGAAAACAAATGTTCGGAGACAAGATGAGGACTATCTTCATTCTCTCCGCTGCAAATCTGGCGACTGCCTACATGGCCACCGCCACCGACTCAAAGCCGGCCACCTGCTGCGCTACAACAGCGTCCATTCCCACCTGCGGAGTAAGAATACCAAGCCCCCGGCCGTTCCTTGGAGAAGGGAACTGACATAAACCCAAAGGTGCCCTGCATTGTCAGTGCTGCTGCAGAAATCGGCTGTGACACCCACGACTTTGTCTGCCAGTGTGAAAACTCCGATGAGATGTTTCCATCCGCTGAAGATTGTGTGGTTTCCGCCTGTGGGAGTGAAACGGCGTCGGAGCTGCTCTCCGCGGCTTCTGGGGTTTGTGCAGCCTGCTTCTAAGCGGTTACATGAGACAAGCTCGCCCGGGGCTGGAAAGCGAGCTGGGTTTTGCATCATTCTTGGCTCTTCTTATTTGGTCTAGCAATATACTGAATGCACAAGTCCAAATTTTCGTCCCATGTTTACATTGAATATCGTATTGATCCAGCCCGCGCCTTGACGTGAATATAGCCACTGCCACGTTGCTTTCACCAACTCAGAGAGGACTTATTCGTTGCCGTGGGACGTGTCGCGGATGATATTTACAATGGCCCCACCGCTCAAAGCCTGTCTGTCAAGGATTGAGCATGTAGTGGATTGCTGCGGCCGGTTGTTAGTGGAGACATCCGCTGAGGCAGCCGGATGGCAGGGTCCAAGGTTACCTTGACGAAGCTTATAAAACAAGGCTCAGAGCCAGTCTCACTCCTGATTCAGTCTACAGCTCAATCACAATCAACATTGTACCAATCGAATAAGTCGGCCCGTTCTCACAAAACAACAACGGTGTATAAAAATTTGACTGAAGGGAAATATGGAGCACAAGTGCTTCAATTATTTTTGATACATTCCCGTCAATCGACTGAACAAAATGAGGTGGTGGGGAGGAACAGCAAGGATCAGTATTGACATCAGGGACAAGTCAATACCAAAGCAATGGCTGATAGAAGCAGAAAAGCTGCCATCGAAGGAACAACATGCAGTATTGAAAGTGCCCGCAGAATCCGGCATGCTAACACCTGAGGAGATCGAAATGACAAATTCGGAGGTCGAATCTCTGTTGGAAGCATACCGAGCGCACAAGTGGACGGTGAGACAAGTCGTCACGGCCTTCCTGAAGAAGGCAGTCATAATGAATCAGATGGTAAGTTAAACCACACCGGCGCACACTTCAATCGGCGTGGCTAACCAATCTCCCCAAAAAGACAAATTTCGTAACAGAATTCCTGACAGAATCCGCCCTCACAAGAGCAGACGAACTCGACGCCCACCTTGCATCAACAGGCACTCTGGCCGGTCCCCTGCACGGCATCCCAACCTCCCTAGCAGAGCCCATCCCCCTCGCAGGCCGCATAGCCCACGCGGGGATCGTCTCACGCATCAACCGCGGGCCACCTCCCACCGAGGATACGCACCTCGTCCGTCTCCTCAGGGACGCCGGCGCGGTGATCCACCTGCGGACCAACGTGGCCCAGGCGCTCGTGGGCCTCGAGTGCGAGAATAACATCATGGGATGGACTCTGAACCCGTGGGATCTGCGGCTGTCGGTGGGTGGGGCTTGTGGTGGAGAGGGGGTTAGTGTTGGGAGTGGGTGCGCGGTGCTGGGCGTTGGAACGGATGCTGTAGGGGGTGTTAGGGTCCCTGCTGCTTTTGGGGGATGCTATGGGTTCAAGCCGACGGCGTCGAGGGTTCCCACGGTTTGGGACTTGGGGCTGAGGGAAGACCAGGAGAGCGCAGGCGGCGTGGCGGGGCCGTTGGCCCGGAGCGTGGACAGGTTGGAGGTCTGGATGAAGACATTGCTCGCCCAGACGTCCGTCCCATGGAGATCGGACATCAGTCTAGCAGACTTCACCGTGGGCGTCATGTGGGACGACGGGATCGCCAGGCCTCACCCGCCAGTGATACGGCCCCTCAGGACCGCAGTCGATAGGCTCCGGGCAGCTGGTGTGAAGGTCGTGGACTGGAAGCCGCACGATCACCAACGGGGCCTGGATATCCACACGCACCTCTCCTTCCCGGACGGCGGCCAGCGGTATCTCGACGAGTTTGACGAGTCCGGCGAGCCCGCCTTGGGTTCGACGCGGCACGTCTTCAGGATGGGGAAGAAATCTGATAAGATCCCGGTCACTGCCCACGACACCTCGGCGCTCAGCCAAGAGCGAGAGACCTATCAGCGAGAACACGACGCGCTGATGGAGGAGCGCGGAGTAGATTTCATCCTCGGCCCGGCGTACGTGGGCGCAGGGGCGATCCAAGGGGGTGCCAAGTATGCGCATTACACTTCTATTTGGAATATCTTGGACCTGCCTTCTGTTGTTCTACCCAGTGGGCTGAGGTGTGACAGAGGCATGGACGTCAGGGATGAGAGTTACAGTCCGAAGAACGACGTCGAGAAAGAAGAGTGGAGAGCCTGTAAGTACTCCTCACTATCCGATGAAGCCGTCACGGTGCTAACATCTCAATCCAGATGATCCTGACTTGTTCGACGGCCTACCCATCGCGTTGCAGCTGGCTGGCAAACGATCCAAGGACGAGGAAGTCCTCGCGGCGGCAAAGGTTCTAGGCAGTGCGATCAAGGGAAGTAGCTAGCTGTAGAATAGACGGCCATTGCATAGCGAGATGTTTACGAGCAATGCAATTCCGTGCCACCGCACGTTCCCTCACATTCCCAGAAGAATTGCTGGTGTTGCAAGAATGTCACGAGACAAAACAGTGCCCCTAGGATAAGAATTGCCGCGTGACCTACGTGCGGCTTGCGTCTGGCGGCACAACGGAACCCCGGCCACCAGGACTTGATGTAGCCCTGGGGTGTCTCTCTTCTGGGTGTGATCATGCACCCGCGACTCGGCATGTGCTGCGTTGATGTTTACGCGCTTCTTTGAACGCAGCCTACCCAAGGAAGGCATCACAGTACCTTTACCAGTATGGGGTACATACACGGAACGCTGAGACTCGAAAGATATCCACGCTGCATCACAGGCTAGCAAGCATCGCCTCAGCAGCCTTCCTCAGCCTCCCCTTGGCGAGCTCAACGTCCGTGAGGCTGGGCGGCAAGCCCGTCAGGCTCTCCCTGAGCGGCCTGGCGTCCGCTCGCGCCGCGAGGTACTCCATGCACTCGAGTGCAGACTCGAATGCAGCCTTGTAGTGTTTCTCTATAGCATCATGGCTGGCCCTGTGGCCCTCGGCCTCCTCGGGCGGGATCACCACAGGGGGCGCGGGGACGTTGCTGAGATTCTGCGGCGCTGGGGCGGGCACTATGATTACGTCGGGTGGCAGCTGGTGCGTATTTGGTGGGAGGTTGGGAGACGCGCCGTTCTGTGGCGCTGCCTGCTGCTGCTGTACTGGAATCCCTCCGCCGGCTAGAGAGTCCGCCATCGAACCGGGCATCCCCGGGAACCCCGGTGCGCTCGGCAAATATTCATAGCCTTCTGTCGTGACAAGGCCGGAGGGGGTGAGATATTTCTGAGGTGGTCTCCTGGTCGTCGCGAATGGATACAGGCCATACTTAGCCATCATTTCAGCCTCGCCCGGCGGCGTAATGACGGGTGGGAGACTGGGCACAAAAGGTCGAACAACGGGCCCACAGGGGGCAGCCGGCCTGGGCGCGATGCGCTTCTGACTTGTCGATGGGCCCAGCGTTCGGGGTTTGACCCAGCCTGATGAGGGAGGCTCGAACGGAGCAGATGCGACAGGACCGGCTTCGGAATGCTGTACTGGCGGTCCTTGTCCCTCTGCCGGGGCAGGTTGGGCAGGTTGGTGCTGGCCAAGGCCGTTGGGGCCAAAGTGCCTTTCTTGCATATTGGTCCCAGTCCAGTACTCGGGGTAAATAAGACCACCTGGGAGATTGGGATCTGTCGTGCCATTTGGAATTGGGGGCTGGGGCAGAGCAGCCAGATTCCTGTGCGAGTTGTAGAAGGCATTATCTGGCTCTGTTTTGGTGGGCTGAAGCGAGATATGGTTTGAAGCATTGGCCGAACTAGCTCCGGACGGGCGAGATTCAGACGGATTGGCCTTCACATCCGGCGGCGGAAGCTGGGGCTTAATATCCTCGGCCGGTGCGTCCTCGTCATCGTCTCCTTCACAATCCGCATCCTCCTCGCTGTCCAAGTTAAGGTCGTCATCCGAGAGTTCGATAGGATCATAGGCCACCCCTGGTCCGGATGGAGTCTCAGGCTGTGCAGACGCCGGCTGCTCATTGGGGTCATCAATGCCTTCTGATCCTGCACTATCTTGTCGGGCCTCATTCCTGGCCTTGGTCGCCCTCCAGTGCTTCATAATAGCCATCATGGTTTTGGGTTCTACGGGTTTGGGCCTCAGAGGTCCCATGAGTCTGTAGGCGTGTTCACGCCTGGCCTCCAGCGCGCTCTCCTCGCCCAATTTGCTCTTGACCCAGGCCTTGACATCCTGGATTCCGAGCTCGTTGGCGATGTTCTCGAACTGCTCCTTCTGCAACTTGAGCGCCTGGCCACGGAAGGTTTGGCGGATGTTCTCTATATTACGCTGTGATTCGGGGAGGAGACCCCATATGGTACGCAGTCGTTCGACGGTTCTCGCGCCTCCCTTTAGCTCGACGCCGCGGGCCTGCAGGTTCTCGGCGATCTGTGCCGTGGTCATGCCTTCTTTGGTCATGCGGAGGATCTCAGCCTTACGCATTACACGTATCCGGTCCCGCTTTCCGGGGACAGGATCGCTATTGGCTATTCGCTTTGCTTGTTCGAGGTGGGCCTTTCTGATGTTGGCGATACCTTGCTCTGTCATCCTCCGGGGCGCCTGCAGGGAGGGTGAGAGTAAGCTGCTGCTGTTGCGGTTCTTAGGACCGATGTTATAGGAGACGTACCCTCTGCCTTAGTCCCCATTTCGTCCTCTGCCCGGAGACGGCCCTGGCGCTGGTGTCGACACCCTTATCAATGAGGATCTCGGCGATGGCTTTGCAGCCCTGGCCATTCCTCGTCCTCTCCTCGATCTCTTCCCTGAAATCGTCAAGGTTGGACCCCTGCCCTTTAGCCTTCTTCCTCTTAGGGTACAGCCATCGCTCGCCAGTTCTTGGGTTTATATCCTCGCCCTCTTCGCGGGCGTCCCAGCTGAGGTCGGCAGCGGATATATCGCGGCTGTTAAGAAGGTGGGCCGGTTCGTCGGGCAGACGTTGGGTGATCCTGCGCTGGGACGTGTACTCGGCGCTAGGGGCTACTGGGTTCGGGGCGCCGTCTCTGGGAGATTCCGAGCCCTGGCCAGGGTTTTGCAGGGTGTTGCGACTGGCATTGTTTAAAGCCTCGTACGTGGGCTGTTCTGGAAGCTGATTGTTATTTCCGCTGCTGCTGCTACTCACGTCGTTGTTGACAGTGTCAGCGTCTGCAGCTCGTTTGCGCTTCCGTGCGGCGGTGGGCATTGTCGAAGGAGAGCCAACTGGCTGACACGTCGCGACGCGTCTCGGCAACGGCTGTGGTGGGATGGTGGGGTGATGGGCTAGGCCGTTATCTCATGAGACCGCCGTTGAAGTCTGGTAGCGTTGCAGAGAAAAACCTGAGCTCCCGTTGGGCGTTGAGGGGCTTGAGCTCCACCCGTGCCCGCATGCGTGCAGCGCATATCCCTCTGCAGTTCAACCCATTTAAGCTTCCGAACATCAACATCAACAACCGACGTTACTGGTCGCCAACTTCGCTTAGTTACACTACAGAATCCATACTATGTCATCACAAAACTATATTCTTCTTCAGTCATGACCTCCTCTGTTCAAGATGCCAGCCTAGACCTACAGCATCCGATCGTCCATGGCATCGACGTCTCTCCCACCACACAATGCGCCCACTGGCACTCGGACCTGGATATCATTGCCATCAAGCACAAGTGCTGCGACCAGTACTACGCCTGCATCAGCTGTCATGAGGCACTGGTCAGCCATCCCCCGGAGGTATGGCCTCTGGACGAACGGAACGCAAAGGCTGTGCTCTGCGGAAGCTGTCGCCGCGAATTGTCTGTCGACGAGTACCTGAGCTGTGGGAACAAGTGCCCAGGCTGTGCCTCGGACTTCAACCCTGGCTGTTCAAAGCATTACGAGTTGTATTTTCAGGTGTGAACAACTCTGTTCGGCATGCATCAGTCGGGAGATTTGCGGGATATTCCTCGCCACACCTGAGCATACCCGCCCTTCCGATGTTATGGCAGGCGGTCCAGAAACTCCAGAGGACTTGAAGTACCGAAGCCTCCTTTGCCTGACATGTCCCAAAGCGTGTCTCCTTACACCATCGACCTCTCAGTCGACAGCACATATCGAGCTGCGAGGTCTGTCTAGGGAGGCTCCAAGACAACAACCCAGCTTATCTTGGACATGGAAATCTGCATTCCCATTAAGACCAAGATGCCATCAAATATTACCAACTCAGTTGTCGGTAGGGAAGTTACAATACCATCTTCTCACAGCTGGTGAACTGAGAACAGCGCTTCAAGACCTAGCCTATGACCAGACCAACGATGGTAGACCTCAAAATCATACCAAAAAAATCGACTTCCAATCCCAGTCTGAAATAATCAAGAAGGTGAAGACAGCGCACGCATGTAGCAATTACTCAACGCATATCCTCAGATCTCAGCACATTGTGCTCGGCTGACTGCCGCTGAAGCACACTCAACCCAATTTTGCCTTCAGATTACTTTGACAACGCCACCATGGTCGCCCCTTGCGAAAATACCGTCCTCCGAGTCCAATCCATTCTCGGATTTACCACTGAAACCGAAATCCCTTGTTCCCGAT
>JACBFG010000001.1:682790-708788 GCA_013435955.1 Diaporthe sp. HANT25 | reverse complement strand
CCCCCCCCCCAAAAGCCGCAGTCCCACGATCACCCCTGTCCCATCATTGAGTCCCTCCTAGTTGAATTGAATCCGGACTCTGGGCCTCACCCTCGCTCCTTGCCCTCTCCCGTCCCCGCCCGTCCTGGCACCCCGCTGTCCCCTTCGCTGCTCCTGGCCCTGAGGCTGTTGGAACTGAGCCAGGAGTCGCGCCTGGGCCTCGTACTCCTCGATTGTGAACCTCACCGGTGAGGTCGAGGACGAATCTACCTGCGCGCTTGATGGTGCATCGGGCGCTGGGGTTGTCGAAGGCAAACTCAGGACTGGGGTCGTATTCCAGGGCAAAACGGCAGCCTGTCCAGTGGCAGGCGCACCGGCTACCCCGACCAGACGCCACTCGCGTGTTATGGTCTCCCTGTATATCACATCCGAATCATTCGAGGTGACTGCTGGGATTCCCTCCGCATCGTCGGCCGAAGGCGTGGCAGCCTGTACCAGTGCTTGCTCGGTCGTCGACGAGGTGCTGGTGGTATGGACGGTTCCTTGCTCGGCTGGCAAGGGGCACGGCGCGTGGAAGATGCAGCGCGGGTTGTGGCAGCAGTACCTGTCTCTATGGGTCGCAAGGCAATTCCCGGTGCAGACGTTGAAATAGCAGCTCATGCATTGTATCAAGGGAACTGTCTCCATGCTCGTGGTGGGAAGCTCTTGAGTTCGTCGCTTGCGAATTGGTGGTCTGGTGAGATTGGGCTGTGTTTTGTGCAGGTAGTGTTAGAGTCTGTGTCAGAGAGAGGGAAAGGCCTGGGATTTGTAAACGAAATCATGGGGATGGCCCTTCTCGAGCTCTCGACTACATGGCTACGACCGTGCGGTGCGTCACTATCTGGAGAAGGTCACACTACGACAGCTTGACGAGACTCAAGTCTTTTACCATTAAGTTGGAAAGCGAGTGAAATGTGAGAACGAGCTTCTACTTCTACCCAACCGTCAAACTTGCTTAGGTTGGTTGCGATTGGTCCTCGGCCTTCGTAGCAGCTAGATTGAGATATGAGTCTCTTTTTCTCGCATTGTTACCCCTGTGGTAGAGAGCCTCATATTGTGGGTGCATGAAGAGAATATTTTCTTATCTACTATCCCGACAGAGTACATCAGATACGAGCTACTGGGGAATTCCAACCCATTTCGCGGCTCAGAGCTCAAGCAATGGAGTTCCACAGAACCGGTTCTAAGCGCTTGTGAAAGACTCGACCTTGACAGAACCACCCAGTGCCTTCGTAGCAAAATTAAAAATGCCATATCGATAGCCCATGAAGAACTCCCACTCATTGTTCAGAGTCAGTTGCGAGCCAAACGTTACGAACGTGTTGCCGTCGAGGCTGTACGAGAATGTGCCTTTCTTCCCCGAACCAGGACTAATGTCCACAGCCGCACGAAGCCAAACACGCTTTTGCGATATGGGCGTGGTCGCAGCCTGCGATCCTGTCGAGGACGTGGTCCAGGTGCTCTTTACCATGCTCAGACCGTTGTACATGACGATCGCGTAGCTTGAGCCAGTCCGCTGTACGGCGACGTAGGCAGAGGCCTGTCGCAGCAATGACAAGCCGGTACGGTCGCCATCAGCCATCGAGGTGAAGTCGATCACGACGGTTCCGACTCCCTGCGGGCCGTGGATGCGCTTCGTCAGCGTATTTCGGGCCGCGTACAGATCGCTCGTCACCGTCGCGGTGCTGAGAGTCAGGCCATTGGAAACCGTGAACTTGGACGTGTCAGGGTTGTGGTTCCACTCCCACGCTGGCCCCAAAGACGTCCCTGGAAATGAATCTGTGCCGAGCGTGGACTGGACGGGCCTCTGCGTCGCTGGGTAGGGGTACGACTTTCCCCATGCGCCATTCGACAGCGTGACTGCCGGGAATCCGTCCGAGCCCCAAGTCACTGGCGCAAGGACCGGGACCCTGCCGCCGGGGTAGTTGTCAATGAACGCCATGTAATACCACTTCCCGTCCGGGGTGTCGACCAGACTACCCTGGTGAGGATTCCCGGCCCCAGATACCGGAGCGGCCACGCTTTCGACGAGGGCCTTGATGGTGTACGGGCCCCACGGAGTGCTTGCCTGCAGCACGTACTGGCTGCTCGCCGGCTTGGTCACGAATATGTAGTATTTTCCGTTGCGTTTGTACATCCGGCTACCTTCCAAAGTTCCAATGCTAGACGGCGTCGAGTATACATTCTGCTTGCGTACCTCGGAGAGGCCGTCGGCAGATAGCTGGGCGACGCTCATCTGAGTGTTCCCGTACGCGACGTACATCGTGTCATCGTCATCGATGAGGAGGCCTGCATCGTAGTAGCAAGTCGCGATCTTGGCCTTCTGAGACCAGGGCCCCGTCGGCGATGGGGCAGTAAAGACGTATGTCGTTGAGTACTCGATGCAGCCGATCCAGTACCACTGGTTGTTGCTCTTGCGATACTTGAAGGTGGACGCAAAGACGCCCTTGACGTACGCCTGCTGGCCTCCAGTCAAGTCGTACTTGGTGCCCCAGCCGAGCGTAGGTACCGCATGGCTGAAGTACTCCCAGTTGACGAGATCGTAAGAGCGGAGGATCGGGGCGCCGGGCGAATAGTGCATCGTCGAGGCGGTGTAGTAGTACGTGTCGTTGACTCGGATAACCTCATTGTCGGCGAGGTCCTCCCAGAGCACAGGGTTATTGAAGTTTTGTCCTCGCACCAAGGCTGCCAAGCCGAGGGCCGCGACAACAAATCGCCAGGGAGCTGCCATGTTTGTTGTGTTGGCTGATATTCAAGCTCATACCAAAACACAAGTGTCAGGCACGCGCAACCCCGTTCCGAGATCCTGTGCCATTTAAGTATCCAGTCTACATCTCATGTTGAATTTAGTCGATGACGGTAAAACCTTCGTTCACATTTGGATGACAACTGACAGCTGGAGTTAACGATTTGTGGCGCGTGACGCAGTGTGACTGCACGTCGTGCCGCGAATTTCGATTGGTGCGCAACGGAAGCGGACGAATTGTTACTTTTCCCCAGTCTCTATTTACGCGAACTTTATTCTTCCGCCGGGTCTGATCGACAGGGTAAATTGCCAGTGGCTCCGAAAAGGTTAGATCCCGCTCTTTGTCATGTCCAGAGTCGCACCGTTACAACCTCGGCTCTCTCCTCCCGCTATAGTTTCAAGGCCTATTTAGTGGACTCGGCTCCTGCTTTAGCGACAGCTTCACGTTTGCTTGATTTTCCACAACGGAATCGAAGCGCTCATGGCGCTCATGACAAGCGAAGCGTATGCGAGCAAATAGGGACCAAAGCGTGTAGAAACGGCAAATATCGTGACTATTTAGGCTGTAGTATGTCCCCTCCAGTGAAGTCATGTGCATCAACAGAAAGTGCCAAGCTTGGTGGTCATTGTCATAACGTTGCGCCAGTCACATGAGGTTGAGGCCTGAGATGGATTCTATTGCTTGGTAACTTCATTTTGTAACAGCACGAAGATCAATACCAGGCCCCGCACTACGGCATGTCTATAGTCGCTCGGATTCTCTCAGCTGGTGTCTGCTACAGAGTTGCGGTCATCGAGGGATAGCTTGAGAGCGTTGATGAGTCTAAATGAACGAATGGAGCTTGAGAGCGTGTGCTTGAAATGCTAGTAGCGACAATGTGTGGTGGTCAGTCGATTGTAGCAAGGCCACGGTTCCTACAGAGTTTAGATGACATATAAGGACTCAACAACGGAGAAATGGAAATTCTGAGAGGGTATGGGAACAGTTACAGAAGCTTGAACTAGTAATACATTTTTGAAAATATAGTGGCCAGCATAATTCTCCGAGACATACACTGGCATTATTGATTATCACGATGGTCTGAAAGTTTTCGTCTCACCCGGATTCTATCAGGCAAACTTTGATGTTCTATGCCCCAGTTCATTGATCAGATTATCAGTACTTCTCCTAGTGTCCGGATGATTGTTCGAATCACACAGATAGCACGTCGTCTCGTCATCATTGAGTCGCGGTATGAAAAGCCTATGCAGAGCTCGTTCTAATCATCAAGCAACAGAAATCCGGTTCTGTCTGTTCCAGTCTCAAAGTCATTTGTTATTGGACTAAGCAGGGAGACTATCGTTCATTCTAATTTAAACCATGCAGCAAGCGAAACTCTTGACTTCATGTAAAAGCATAATTGATGGAAATCAAACCACCATGGTCTTGAATTCTATGTACTGTTGTATAGTTGGAAACTGGAAGCTCACTCGTGGACACGACTAGCAGCGTACTACAGAAGAGACCAATCAACTTGTGAAAGAAAGAATGACAAGTTTTTCAGTTGCAGTCCACCATGCTATCGATCTACAGTTACAAAGTCAGCTTGGAAACAGTCTCCCGGGCAGATGGAATGATGACAGATGGCGACACAACCTCTAGGACTTTTAGTAACCCCCGATCAGACTAGGCGTCGCTTGGTAATCGCATGAACAATTCCATGGGGGGCTTCTGCACAATCCACTCATTTCGACGGACTCGACCCCGGCCACAGGTATTATATTTCGGCCGAATAAAACAGCTAGAATGCAGCTCAGCTATTTCGGAAGTAGGCACTTGGAAGCCGTAAAACTCATGGTGATATAGTTCTCCGGACCTGTAGTGCTATCTCGACTTCATTGTAATCAATGAGTGCTAATTCACCCCGCCCATGGGAAGTGCAACCCACAGAGCCCGACAATACAACACAATGAGCTGCTTCATGTCACAAACCCTGGTGAAAATGCAAGGCACGTGGAGGGCATAGCTTGCCAGTATATGAACGATCCCCATAGTAGTCCAATTATTCACGAACCCTGTCATCTTTCAACTGAGTCTAGACCATTGGTGTTCAGTCCCAGCATCAATTCCTACCCACCTGACTGATTGACAGAAGATGATTTACGAAACCTTATTCATGGGACCCACATGCTGTCGTCCCACATGGGTTTTTTAATACGGCCTTTCTCGGAGAGCTCTCTTTCTTGAGGCGTGGAAACAATTTATCGTGGGAATTTCGTTCCGACAGCCGTCGAGCGTTGATATTATTACAGCGACGTGCTGTGAACAGGACTTTTCCTGTTTGGTCCTGGCATCGATCCTGTGGAAGAAGATGTGCCCAACACGCCGCTGGCGTGACCACCCCGTTGCATAGGACAGCCGTTGTCAACAGATCCCGACGAATTCTTCGTATGGCTTGTTTCCATGGTTTGTAATTGGATGACCTTTTTTGGCAGCCAGCTTCAGACAATTCACGAGACCAGTACTACTCGCGAGACTGACGACTCAGTGTTGTAAAGGGGAAAACTCAAGTATCCGTCAGGGAAATCGTATACTTGTTAATTGAATCAGGGCCCATGCACAGTGGGATGTAAACCATATTGTCCACTGACCCGAGTCATGCATACTCGTATAAATCAATAAACCTAAAGTCGTCCGAACCGAAGTTCATCCAAGAAATCGAAAGCAGGGGCTCGATAGTCTTATCTCTAATGCATGGCACGCATCTTCCAAACACCCTGCTCTGCGCTGTCACCTTCCTGGGTTCACACTAGCCGCATGAAGCAGCTGTGTGGCACCGATACTACCCGCCCACCCACCGAGCGACGGGCCCGGTACCGTGGTCTGTGAGCAATGCCGCCGCCGCCGTAGGCTCTTAGCCGCCGGTTCCTTCGCTCTTCTCCCAAGCCACGTTATAGTGCCCAGGCGGCGTAGGCCATAATTGTTTAACAGCTCAGCCTCGAGTGAAAGAGACCTTTGCCTTGGTCATTCCGCTACGACTTTGAGATGATTTTATGTCCCAAACCCCTCGTGACAGACCCGGTCAGCAAGGTCGCCTTGACCGCAGATCATTAAGACCTAATCTAGAAGGTGGTCGGGAAGGACCCGCTTGCCGAAGGCTTGATATCAGACGACCTCCTATTCGTACTGGCATAGTCCCTGCCAGGCTCCTGTTCGCGTCTACTACGTAGTATCTCTACCGCAATTGTATCACGCCATCACCGTTTCCACGATAATTGCCCAGGCGCCGACTGGCCGCAGCGTTCATCTCTGTTTTCTCCTTGTCGGCGGGGTCTCTAACAAGCTTTTCCCGAAATGCGGCGCCACTGCAGTTTTCTGCAATGCAACATCATTGCCAAGATCCCCCTCGTCTGTGTAACAACCATCCGTTGTGTCGTGCACGTTCTACACAGCCGGACTGGATATATTGTATCGGGTCTTGTGCGCGGTCGACAAGCACAAAATATGTTGCAAACATGCACGTTGTACAGTATTTCCAATGGCAGGGCTCTGCCCGGGTGGCCGATTATACCCTTGAGGTTATCAGCCACGGCTCCTTGATAGACGAATGGCAACGGAAATATTGTGGGCACCATCTGGCCCGTTGGCTCCACTTTGATACGCCCGGCTGGGCGGTCACGATGCCACCTCGCATCGCACCCGCAGCGTGACATCTGCAGCCCGTTCTGGAAGGTTTTCTGCCGATGCCCCGGGCGACTTTCCTGTTCCTGGGGTTATCATTCATGTTCCTCGCCCTGCTGGTACGTTGCGAACGCGTCCTGTATCTGTGAGCTTCGCGTCCTATTTAAAAGGTGTGGTGCTCCATCTTTCCTTCTTCCCCAGATCCGTCTTCTCTCTTACCCCCGTCTTTCCTTATCAGTCAGTCAGTCGTTCTCATTTGGGCCTGCCAAGTCGACGACACCAAGATGAAGGTGCCAACTCTCCTCACCACAGGCAGCGCCATGCTCGCCACTGGTGTCTCAGCCATCAAGGCTGCCAACTTCATGCATCTGGTGCCTCCTCCCCTGGATATAGCCGATACCGAGTTCGCCTCCAAGCTCGTCCAGAAGCGCGACACCAACTCCACGGCTACCATGGGGAACGGCACCTTCCAGCAGCTCCTGGACCACTCGGATCCCTCCAAGGGCACCTTCAGCCAGGCTTACTGGTGGAGCACCGAGTACTGGCAGGGTCCTGGCTCACCAGTCGTCTTCTTCACTCCAGGCGAGGTCGCAGCCGCAGGATATACCGGGTACCTAACGAACAGGACCCTCACTGGTACTCTGGCTCAGGAGATCGGCGGCGCCGCGGTCCTCCTCGAGCACCGGTACTGGGGGGAGTCTAGCCCGTTTGACGAGCTGACCACCGAGAATATGCAATATCTGACCCTGGAGAACTCCATCTACGACACGACGTATTTCGCCAACAACATCAAGTTCCCGTTCGCTACCAACGCCAGCAGCAATGCCGACAGCGTGCCCTGGGTATTTTCCGGTGGTAGCTACAGCGGCGCCCTTGCGGCGTGGGTTGAGAGCGTTGACCCGGGCACGTTCTGGGCTTATCACGCCTCCAGCGCCGTGGTTGAGGTCATCTACGACTTTGTAAGTAGTCTTGTATCAAGTTACACCCATGAAATGCAAGCTTGTCACAGGAGATTAACACAGACTTATCATAGTGGCAATACTTCGCGCCCGTGCAGGAGGGCATGCCCGCCAACTGCAGCGCGGACGTGTCCAAGGTCATTGAGTACATCGACGGCATCCTTCTTGGCGATGACGATGAGGCGAAGCAAGCCATCAAGGAGAAGTTCGGCCTCGGCGCTATCGAGCACGACGATGACTTTGCCAGCGCTCTGGAAAATGGGCCTTGGCAGTGGCAGGGGCACAACTTTAACTCTAACTACTCCGACTTCTGTATGCAATCCGCCCACTTCTTGTCCAAGTCTGGGATCGTTGCGGAACCATCTCCGAAGTTTCACTAATCGCTGTCTTCACAGTCCTCTTCTGCGACAGTGTCGAGAATGTTGGCCCCCTGTACCCCAACTCAACTGTCATCCCGGGAGCCGAGGGTGTGGGCTTGGAGAAGGCTTTGGAGGGATACGCTAACTGGGTCAAGACGGAGCTACTGCCTGGCTGTAAGTAAATTTTACACTATGGGACTTTGTCTGAGTATTTTACTAACCAAAGCTTTCCTCCGAATAGACTGCGCCGGCTATGGCTACGAGGAGTGGTCGGACGACGACAGCCTCGGCTGCTTCGACTCATACAACGAGACCAGCCCCATCTACACCGATGTGACCGTCAGCAACCCTATCGACCGCCAGTGGACCTGGATGCTCTGCAACGACCCGTAAGTTACAACATTACCCACTCTTTCGAGCCTTATCTAACTTGACAATCGTAGCTTTGCCTTCTGGCAGGACGGCGCCCCCGAGGGCACACCGACCATCGTGTCTCGCCTCGTGACAGCAGAGTACTGGCAGCAGCAGTGCGAGCTCTACTTTCCCCCTCCAGGCACCTTCGGAAGCGCGGAGGGCAAGACGGTGGAGGACACAAACGCCTACACTGGTGGATGGGACCGCGCCGGTAACACGACGCGTCTCATCTTCGTGAACGGCGAGTGGGACCCCTGGAAGGACGCCACTGTTTCGAGCGAGTTCCGCCCTGACGGACCGTTCGAGGGTACAAAGGACGCCCCTGTGCTGATGATCCCTGGGGGAATCCACTGCAGTGACTTGTCTATGTCGAATGGCAATGTCAACGCCGGCGTCAGGGCCGTGCAGGATGCTGTTGTTGACCAGATTGTGGAGTGGGTAGGGGAGTATAGCACTGAGAAGGGCAAGGCTGAGCGAGCTGCTCTGAGACGGTCATGATCGAATGTTGTGGGATACACATACATAGTCATTTGCACAGCTGTAAATGACCCCCCAAGTCATTGAATGAGATTCTGAAAGAATTCGTCATCCCTCTCATTAGTGATTGAGTGCAGTTCAGCATGCTTGAATCGACTAGCCAAAAAATTGGCAGATGGCTTGTTTTGCACATAATAAACTGGGGAGTCATTTGTGCCTCCAAAAGCTTGATCCAGATAACTCCACGACATGTTCTGACTGAAAGATACAAAATTTTGGTCTATTGACGTCATGATTGGTACATGGCAGGACCCCGCGGGAATCCACAAACAAACGATGTGTTGCTGGCATGTCTATAAAAATGCACTGGCCCATGAGACTTGGGCATCCACAATATGCGCCCACCCGGTGATCTCCCGGCTTCAGCATCGTGTCCTCCGTGAACTGGTTGAAGTGCTCGCCCTGGATGCGACTGTATTCTATAGAATTAACAGGTTCAAAGTAAATACAAGTAGCACCCACGGAGGAAATCTGCCAATATTACAACATGCCCGACCCTAGCTCCCGGTGGAATACACTCATCCATCTAATGCTGGCACCACACACGCACACCTATGCACATCTATGAAAACGTTTGTAATTTGACTGTGAGGTCACTCTCCAAAGGGTGGGCCAGTATAACCTAGGAAGTGTCTCGGTCCCGTGCAGCGGGTGACTGATTCTCAGACAGACTGGGCCAACTTCTTAATGCCCGACAGTGAATTTTGTCTGAGGCAGCAACTTCAGTGACAAGATCTATCGTATAGTGAATAGCTGCATCTATTCCACCCCGCGGTCACGGGCCACTCCACCGCTTATCTATACCGCAGATTGCAGAGGTTCTTACCACTTCCTCTTCCTTTCCTATTCTACAGCTACACCGTACCTGATGTTTACCTCATTGCTGAGGTCTCAACAACACTCCATCTGACCATTACTCTCCCCAACGACAACGAGTATCGCGAAGGTTTGTGTAGATCCTCCCTCTGTCTGCTTCGAAATCATTCTCACAACGGAATCGGATTCCTTTAACAGAGAACCCTCTACACAAACATCACATAATCCCCCTTGCGGAAGGCCAAACGCCCAAAAGCAAGATGTCGCAGACTACATCGCAGGCCGCTGCGAACCACGAGCGACTACCTCGCTATGCTGGCGAGCAACCCATGCCACAGCGAACGCCAAACAATGACCAGGAGGCGCTGAGGATGGCAAAGCTAGCACTGCAGGCCAAAGAGATGCTCAAACAGAAGAGACAGGCCAAGAAGTCCGGCGGTGATGTCGCTGCAAAGAAACAAGAGGATGCTCAGAAAGAAAAGGCACAGCCAGACAGTGTCGAAAAGGACCGACAGGCTGAGGATCCTCAGATCCAAGCTGAACTGACCGTCGAGGCACAAATCAATGCCGAATCTCAGCATGAAGCATTGACTTCCAACCAGGAGACCATCGATTCTCCCATTCCTTTTCCAGAACCTCCATTCGCATACGGGGACGTTCCCGAGATTAGACTCCCGCTCAAATCGATGTATGATGGGAGTGGCCAGTGGCCAAAGAGGACTGGCCACAGCGGAAAGAAATACTCATGGAGCAACATTGGATTCCCTCGCGACGAGTCACTGCTGGTTCCTGACTTCGAGGAGAACACCCACATCGACACAGCCGAACCATATGTCGCGGACTTAGCCGCGGATGTCAACAGCATCCGGTTCAAGGATCCAAAGGAGATCGCGGATGGAGCTGTGGAGTGCGTACAGGAAGAGAATCGCACCATTGAAACCTTCAAGCTCCACGAACGCACTATTTGCCGCGTCAAGTTCAGCGACGTCAATGCCTTTGGCCCCGGCTCCCCGTACAGCCTTTCCAAGGTGTCCAAGTCACTCGAACGAAGAATCAACGATGGATTTGGAGTCCAGCCCGACCTTGAAACTGAGCGTTGGGTGACAGCTCATGTCCTGTTGTCCACGGCTGGTCAGATAGGGGGCAGAACTCAGGACTACTGGACACGAGCTCGTGGTCTTGCACAGCAACAGCTTTACCTGAACCCTGACCTCAAGGACGAAGTTAGACAGCAGATTCAGTCCGGTGAGAATGAGGAGGATCCGGCATTCTCAAAGATGCTGGCCCTTGTGAAGAAGGCTTGTCCCATGAAATCCTTCAACCTCTATCACCAAGCCAAGAGAAACGACTACGCGACGGACAACGGCCTTCTCCACAAGGTGGAGGATGTAGACATCGTCCTGGTTCTGGACCAGTCTGACAATCTCATCTTCTTTCAGTGTAGGAGTGTCTTCGATCAGCTCCTCACGAAAGCTGTCCAGAAGCTAGCGGTGCAGTCATTCGAGACTTACAGCACTTGCACTCCCATTCCATGGCCAGAGGTAACTCGGCACGGCCTCCATTGGATCAAATTTCTTGTCGACAGACCAGAGCTGGACTTCCGCAACCCAGATAACGATCCACGCGTGGCGAAATCAGGTAATATACCAACGTCTGCAAGATAGTGTTCATACCCGGCTAATTAAGTCTGTTTCAGGTGTCTTCCATATTGGAGCTCGCTGCGAGCTCAATGACCCGGATGGTATGAGATTGCCAGGCCCAACTAAGGACAATGCCGGAAGGAGAGTGCCTCTTCGCGGCCACGTCTTTCACCAGCTAGTGAAGCTGCGTTACAGTGCCTTCGGAGCATGCACAGAGATTTCGAAGTTCTTTTTTGACATCCTCGAACCAGCTCTCTTACAGCAGTACATTCGCGTCGCAGGCGAGGTCGCTAAGCTGGGCGTCCCAGTCGAGACGAGACGCTCGGGAGAGCCCTTCTTGATGCGAGCTCTGCTGGTCAACCTGATGACGTACGAGCACCAGGATACCGGAGACTGGCACCATGGATACGCATTCCTCCTGCCCCTCGGCGACTTCACAGGCGGAGACCTCGTTCTCCGGGAGCTTGGCCTGCAAATTGAGGCTCCGTCGGGCTGCGTCCAGATGCTCCGGGGTCGTGAGCTCAGGCACTCCATCACGAATTGGAGCGGACGGCGCTTCGTCTGTGTCAATACCACCCACGACGCTGTCCGGCGATGGGGGCTCCGCTCCCTAGGCGAGGAGGTGACTAAAGTCTCAACTCCTCTTGCGCCTTCGACCTTGGCAGATTGCATCGATAAGGAGCCGGAGGATGTAGTCCCTGAGGACCAGCGAGAGGAGGAAATGTACTCTTGGATGCCCGAGGATGAGGATGAGCTTGGGGGCTCGGATGTGGATGAGCCTGAGGACTCGGAGGCCTCACTGCCATCAGACTCTGATCAGAAACGCCCATCCGCATCCAAGCACAGAGCTGCCAGCTCTTCCGACGCTTCCGCTGAGAATAGCGACCAGAACGCGGCAAGTGCAAAGAGGCAGAAGACGGCTTGAGGTGGGAATGGAATTGTCATGCGGATCGTCACACTGGGCACCCCAATATTGGTGGTCGGACGTGGAAGTCTTCCCATGCCTTCCGATGCATCAGGCTGATACCAACCATGTGCACATGTTCAGAATAAGAATGCAACCACTTTCTGAGCTCATCGAGGATGAAAAATGTATCATAGTTAGACACGCACAGATCTGAAACAATCATTGTAAATCAGGTCACGGTAAAGTTGCAGAACTTGGGTGACTCTCTATTGCTGGAAACTAATCTCCGATGTCTCCGCATCCAGAAGATTTTATACCGTCCAAGAATTGTTGTTCTAACTGCAAATTCGTCCCATCCAATGAAAATCAGGATTCTCATCCTAAATTATAACGTGTGGCTGTCTATTCGTCCGACGTATAATACTTACTTGCGATAGGCTGCTGTATCTGATCAGAGCCAAGAGGTATAAGTCGTCTCGACTTCTCCTTGAAAGCCTCGTATCCTCTATACCACTCCTCATCAACTCCCTTCATAGGCTCAATTCCCCTTTTCTCAACGCCCTCGTTCACCCAAGCGAGAATCTCTTCCATGTATGGGACCTGATTCTGGATCAAGCTGTGGAACGCCTTACCCTTGTCCCCCTTGGCTTTCCGAGCGGCATACTCGTTGCGCATAGCCTCCTCCGGCGGCAGCTTGGCAAGGCCCGCGAAAACGCGAGCGACTACCTCAGCCTGAAACTCAAACATGGAGAAAGTGGAGGTGTAATACGGGACACCCACAAATGTCAGGGTTCCATCTGGAATGTAGAACTTTGGGACGGACGGAGTCAGACGATAGAGCACGAGAGACAAGGATAGCAATAAGGGGTACTTACGATGTCCTTGTGGAGGTTGTGTGTGACACACTTGTCTGCCGTGATAATTATCCTCTCATCGGCGTCGTCCACAGCAATACTCTCAGATTCGAGGCCGGTGAGGAAGGGATATGTTGTCTGGTAGCCCGAAGCAATGATGACATGGTGGATGTCATGCAGAACACGCCCATCAGTCAGATGCACCGTGCCTGGGATGGGTGCCCCGGGTGTTTCTGATCCATATGAGATACTCTTTCCCTCGTCGAGCTTGAACGACTTCAGCCCGGCCACACGTTCCGAATTGGGAGGCAGGAGGGATTTGTCGAGGTCAAATTTGCCGCCGCGGGAGGACTGATAGGTCTTGTTGGCCAGCCCGTCGAGCTCCTTGGTGATGTCGAGGGACGAGACGCCCGCGCCGATGAGAAGCACGTTCTGGTCCTTGTAATGGTGCGGATATCGGTAGCTCTTCGAGTGCCTCACCCTGTCGGGGTATTTTCTCTTCCACTCAGCCAGGCCCGGAACCTCCGGGATGAGAGGGACGTGATAGTGTCCCGCGGCGACAACAACGGCATCGAACGTCCACTCCCTATTTTGGAAAGAGTGTTTGCCATCGTCATTTTTTAGAAGTGTCTTGGTGCGCACATCCCACTTCCTGGTGGTTGCGTTCTTGACAGCTTCCTCGACGCGGGTGTCGAACAGCGTCACGTCATGGGCACCTGTCTCGCGTGAGAGGCGCTGCACGTAGGTCTCGATCTCGTGATGAGTGACGTGGTCTGGGGTCCCCTCCGGCCACTGCAGCAGAGTTGTTTTCATCATTGTTGTTGGGACATTGTTCATGAGTCCCTCATAGCAAGGCCCCGGTGGAGCATGCAGGAGTGCGACGTTGTCTTCATGCTGAACCTCTAGGCTCTCCTTAGAGTTCACGATGCCGTCGGGCGAGGAGTTGCCTTCGGAGGACTCCGTGCTTGGGTACTCGGGATCCCGATCTGGTCGCGGATCGAAGTGCCATACGCCGCCAGTCACGCTGGAGCGTTCGAACACGACGACCTCGAAACCGTGGCGAAGGAGATGAGCTGCTGATGAGACACCGCTGATTCCAGCGCCAATGACTGCTACTGACTTGATTTGAGCCATGGTTGATTCGGAGAGCCGTACCAATGTTCCGGCGTCTTTCAAGAGTCAGAACGGCGCCAAGGGTCTGGGGCAACCTGTCTCACTAGACTGGGGATCAGCGACAGGGTCCTTAATATACAACGTTCATGAAGTCGCCTTTAAGGCATTACGCTGGATGGATATTCGACAGGTCTGATTGTCAACCGCTAGGCGGAAGCTTATGCCGCGGTCGGCGCCGAGGTGACGCTCCGCGGGAGCACGCCATATACATATGCGAATTGCGTTATGGAGGGGTGCCAACCCTAAACAAATTTTGGATCCATCGAAGCTGAGAAATGATTAGAAACCCATTATAATGCTCCGTAACATTGGGCAAAGTAATTGGCCTGTCGACATACCTATCTGTGTCCACCCCGGGACCCTGGGAGATTTGGTCGCTGAACATACCTAAGTAGGTAGTGGAGTTTGATTCTCGGCTGCATAATAGATTGCGCCATCCATGGTATCATGCCGCACTTTTGATGTTGTGATATGTAGACCAGAAGTCTGGCTCTTCCAACTGTCTGTCCAAATTTAACATTGAGCTTTCATGTCCAAGTTGTGTGATGACACTGCAGGTGGACGAACGCTATACGTAAAGCCAGCGGTCACAAAGACACCTCCTCCCAACAAGAACGACCAGCGCTTTCAAGTGTCAGCTCGTGAGGTTGACCATAGGGAGCATTCAAAATCCTTTGGTCGATGGCAGAAGTGACTCGTCACACTCAATTGTTGCTACATACTAGTATGTAGTTGGCATGCGAAGCCTCGGTCCTGCCCCTATGCTTCTACCTGCGTATCTTACGCAGGCAGGCATTTGAGCTGCATCCGGAGAGGCAAAGTTGGGTGTCTGCCAGCAGAGCAACTTTTAAGACCCCTAGAACCAAGCCTCCTAGAGAACGTGCTATCTAATCATGCAACTTGCTCGACCCTAGTCTTGTCGTCCTCTGCACCCAATGAGGTGGTGTAGGCGTCTACGTGAGTTGTGGCGAATTGCCGGGCAGGAACTTTGTTTGTGAAAAGAAGATCCAGCTCTTCATAGGTGCGGCCTTTTACCTCGGGTAGCCGGAAGTAGGACCATACAAAGACACAGAAGGCGGTAGATCCCCAGAAGAAGCCGGTTCTGCCCCGTAGGTTCCATTCGGTCGGGTTCCTATGTCATCGTTAGCACGTGGCAGTATAGTCAGTGGTGTTCAAATGCTTACATCATGTATGCTTGCAAGACTTGCGAGACAATATTGGTCAGCTGGTACGCGTTGCGCGCCAAGACCACCGATAGGGGACGAAGCCGGACAGACGATGTCTCGGAAATGATGCTGTACTATTGGTCTATTAGAGTCTCGGGATGCAGAAGCCTGTTGCGAATTCTACCACTTACAGCAATAGGTCCAATTGTCAGGGAATAAACGAACAGCCAGGAGACACATAAGCCTCCTGATGGCCAGAGAGCATTGTCACCAGCCGAGACGTCTAATATTCCAATGATAAGGAGAATTGCGCATAGGATGCCCATTCCTACGACATAAATCGGACGGCGTCCCCAGTATGAAATGAGCCACCAGGACCTGAAAACCGCATGATCAGTACATGACGGGAAGAAGGGGTACTGGTCTGGGCGACTTACAGAACCGTCCCAATAAACGCCATTCCTTTCGCACCCAAGCTTAGCTCAAATGCTTTCGCGGTATCCATGCCAGCTGTTGTGAAGAAGTACGTCGGTGTATAGGCGAAGCTGCTTCCAGACAAGATCTGACCCGCGAACGCGACCATGACAATCTCACTGCGGCGTAGGTCGATACCTCTGAAGCAATCGATGTAGCTCGCGCCTTTGGTGACCTCAGACTCGATCTTGGTAGTATGTAGCATCATAGCCAGCTGCGCTGAGACTTGCTCTTCCGTCTTCTCCGGACCGCTAAGTCGAAGGATGGAGGCTCGTGCCTCATCCAGTCGGTCCTGGCGAACGAGGAACCAGGGAGACTCAGGGGCCAGGTACGCAACCAGCATGAGGGGAGTAGGCCAGAGCCATTGAATTGCGAAAGGAATTCTGTATCCCATCTCTCCTTCGATGTTGAGGCATCCTCGTAGGACACCTGCAGCGATGAGCTGGCCGATTGCCCAGCAGAGGTTCACGTACGTGGTCATGTAGCCTCGCAGATTTGTCGGGCAGACCTCGGAAGCGTACGCTGGACTGAGCGTGGCAAACACACCCCATGAGAGACCGCACATGATCTGTCCGACGAGAAGCACCTCAGGCCCAGGGGCGAAAAAGGTCAAGAATATGAATGCGTTGAGGAAGGCCATAGAGATGATCAGAACCCATCGGTACCCGTACTTGGAAGCGAAATAGCCGTTGAGGAGACCGCCGAATATGCCGCCGACGGTGCTGCCCATGCTCAATCCAGTCTGCCAGGGACCAGAGACTTGCCAGCCAACGTCACCTCCGTACCAGCTCCCAAATTTCCTCTGAAATTCTGGGTATGCAAAGAAGTTCCCCATGAGGATGGTATCGTAGCTTTTGCGGCCCACTGTCAGCGTGGGGTAATCGTACGACAGCCTTACTGGTACCTCGGGAAAAACTGGCGCAAGAGACTCACCCTTCCATAACGATCGACATAGATATCATCACGGACCACAACACCGCCCGGCGGTTCTGGCTAAAGGCCTGGCGTAGAGTCTGTGCATGTTCGTCGTCCGTGGCCTGCTTTGCTTCGAAGATGGCGGTGTGTCCGAGCTTCTCCTCCACTTCGTTGTCGGCCGCCTTCTGCGCGCCGCTCACGTACACATTCTTCTCCATCCTGGTCGTGCACCGGATGTATTGACCGCTCTCTTGCAAATTATGGATTCAAGAACAAAACCGTGGATATCGGGGCGGAAATAGGGGATAGCTCTCATTTCAGCCATCGTGTAACTTTTCAGCTCATCGACCTCGGGGGATATATATACGCTGTGCCTTGTACCGTCGCATTTTGTGCCGTCGGGTATTGGGGTACAGCGACCGGGGTTGGGCAATTGGGGGAGCGCAAGAGAGACAGACCATGGTCTTCACTGTCACTCGTGATCAAGTAATCCTTCCTCCTGGTTGGGGAAGACATGGGGAACGAACGCTCCCCGCACTTTGTTGTCTTGGTAAAAGCCCTAACTGTCTTGGCTACAGATCCTTTAGCCGGGGATGGGATTTTATCCACCATTCAAGGACGTTTTCAATGAGATAAAAAAGTCTTCGAGTCCTTCCAACACGCGCTGATAAAACCCGGAGGCCCGACATCCGACAAGCTGTCAGGTTCCAAGACAAATCGACTGTATTCCAAGCCCGCACTTCAACCGCCAAACCACCTGACTTTGTAGTATAAAGTCTTGAAAAGCTGGGAATCGATTGTAGATTTTTACTTCTCGCTCAATTGTGTGAGATCAGTATTAGTTACAATTGCATAATAAATCAGGTTATCATCAGGTGCCGATTGACCAATAATTGCAATACTTGAAATCTAGTGACTCTAATATTGAAGTACAAAAGTGATTTCTTACGCAGGCTCAAAGACAAAGCATGAAAGCGTAGGTGCGGACAACGTTGATGGTGCTATCAGGCGAGGGGACCAAACATCAATTCCTCAGGTGGAAAAGACGCGCTCTGTGGATTGCTTGTTGACGTGACGCGCTCCGTGTTGATCACAGCTTAGTCAACTTTCTTCATGCCGTGATGGAGCCAATCAGCGCTGAATTTTATCAGCTGACAAAGAAAGCGCGCTGAGAAGCAAGCATCGGATGTATCCGGCCGACCTCTGCTTTGCGTCTCCAGCACTCACATCAGGCCCAGCCCTTTTCCCCCTCGAGATCGATAGGTCAGGTTTACTAGGGTATGCAGGCTCACAATGTCAGCGTCGCCTTCTTCGCCCTCGGTGGTCCCTGCCAAGAGAAAGCATCGGCCCGGACTGCAACGAGTCCAAATCGCATGCGAAAGATGCCGCCTCAGGAAGAACAAGGTGTGTGTCACCACCCGAATTTGTTGATATCCTGCCATTCATATCATCAAGAGGAGCCCCAGAATAGATTTCTTACAAGCAATAGTGCGATGGCAAGCTGCCTGAATGTTCAACTTGTGAAAAAGCGAAAGTGCCGTGCATCGTCGTGGACCGCATTACACAACGCCAACAACCTCGTGGTCACATCGAGGATTTGGAGGCTGAGATCACCAGTCTCAGAGAACGTGTCCGCCAACTTGAGCTAGATGTTTCGGCTCGCGATTCTGAACTGGCTTCCTTGAAGCAAGCCAATGGCATGCCTCCCGCTCCCTCTCCGAGTCCCGGAATCGAAGCCGACAGCTTAGACTCGGATCATGGCCGCGTGCGTCCAGACGGTCCAGTGACGCAGAATGAATCCAGCCGCACGTCTCCACTCTTGGCACAAGTGATACTCTCGCAAGTCTCAGCCTCGCAGGAGATTGCTACCAACCCGGGGGTTCCGCGTACGGGCCAAAGTCAAAGTGGACCACCTGGAGCCACGGAGACGGCTGATAGACCAGTGTTTTCGTCGTTGTTGCCTCCACACGACACGGCTGAACAGCTCATAGAGGCCTACTTTACGCTGAGATGGCCTGCCTTACCAGTGCTTCATAAGCCTACCTTCGTGAAGCAGCATTACACAAACGTAACTCAGCTCGGCAATTCTGCAAGCCATGTATCCATCTTCTTAACATTCATGGTCTTCGCACTGGCATCCATTGACACCAAAGAACAAGAGCTTACCCGTCAAGACGCTCATCTTGACTTCTTCGACGTGGCTATGAAACACATCACCGGCTTGATTCATTCAAATAGCCTAGAGACAGTCCAAGGTCTGTTGCTCATGACCGTGTATGCTGTCAATGAGCGGCGCAGGATTAATTCTTGGCATGCCATCGGACTTGCTGTTAGGACGGTCATTGATCTCGGCTTGCATAGGGCCTCTACGTCGTCGTCATCAAATATGCTCACAACGGAGATGCAGAGACGGGTATTCTGGTCGGTCTATGCACTCGACCGCAATATCTCCATATCTCTAGGCAGGCCTTGCTCCATAAGCGATACAGACTTCGACATGCCCCTTCCAAAATGTTATTCTGATGAAGACCTGGAGAACGTATGCCTCGGCGCGACACCACTTGAAGGCCGGCCCAGAAACCCCAGAGACCTCTCAGCATTTTTGCACATAGTTGAACTCCGGCAGATCCAGTCGAGGATACAAAGGATATTCTACCCTGTCAAGGTTACCGATTCAATAAATCCCGGCCATCTTGAGCAGGAGCGTCAGTCTGTGCGACTCGTACTCGACGACTGGATCACAAGAGCTCCGCGGTACTCCACACCAACACCGGCGACGTTCCAGTCACCGGACTGGTTCCAAATCGCCTATTCGCATGGCCTCCTACTGCTGTATAGACCATCACCAGCCTGCCCGATTATCAACCTCGAATCTTTGCAAATCTGTGCAGACTCGGCCATAAGCCTGATCGGCTCCTACTCCTCACTTTACGCCAAGAACAAAATCACATACACCTGGATCGCACTGCAGTCCCTTTTTATGGCAAGTGTGACCATGCTGTATACCCTTTGGGTCAGCCCTCAAATCCGCAAGAGCACAAGAAAGGCGGTGGTCCAGTCAAATGTGAACAACTGCCTCGCCCTCTTCGATGCCATGGAGCACCACTGGCCGTTGGCAAAAAGGTTCTACAGTATTATCGACCGCCTGGGGCAAGCTGCTGTGGGGTTGTTCGACCCAAACAATAACAACCAGACCCCTTCCCCTCTATCCACAGACCCCAACAGCGCGGCTCACTTCCGCCAGATCGATGCCGAGTACATGGAGTGGTTTGGTACTCGTAACTCCTCGCATCTACAGGTGCCGCCCGAGCCGCTGAACGCGACCCCCTCTGGAGTGGACGACTTGAACGCGGGAATAGAGAATGTGCTCTCTGACCCAGACTTGGGTGCAACATCTTTCAACCAGGCAGATCTCTTTCCGGAGTCGGGAGATTGGTTTCGCGAATTTGACATGACGATCCCGTTGATGACGAATGCATTCATCGACCGGCCGCTTTGAGAATGTAGGTATCGCAACGAGGCAATACTCTTGTATCATGCACAGAGCTTCAGTGTATACGTGTGTGACCACACCTAAATTCAAGCGACCGTCTCATGCACTTGCTCAAGTTATTTGGGTACCTACCAGCGTTCCTAGGCAATATGGCCGATTCCTATATTATGCTCGGGTCTTGATAAACTTAACAACTTACAAGTTCAAATGCAAATGTGAAATTGAAAGTTATTCAAGAGTTTTGTATCAGGACTGTTCATGTGAAGTCAGTGTCTCGTCTGACATGGCCGATCTTCTAGCACATGTGGGCCCGCAGCAGAATTGACTTGGCCGTCAACGCCGTGTCGGATACATCCGAAGCCTCAGGTCCGCTGCAACAGTGCTACGGGGTCCGATTATAATTTGATGCTAGCATTGTTGCTCTTCGTCACCGATATACATTCGATTTCGGAAGATTGTTCGTCTCACAGTGACCGAAGCTCAACAGACAAATTGCCGATTGAATGTTGACATCATGGCAGCCGCAGTCCTATCTCCAGCTCAAATGGCCAGCAAAGGCGACGCCAGGCTCCAGAGGAAGAGCATTACATGGAGCAGTCTTGCAGTAGGTGCCGCAATGAACATCTTCCAGGTAGCGACTCTTGGCCAACCTCTGGAGAATGTCAAGACATATGTCAGTCTTTGTTGCGCGCCACCAGGTCAACCACATTCATACTAACGAATCAGGTGTCGGCCAACCGTAACTCAACACTGAGGGAAGCAGCCAGCGCCATCCTGGCCCGTGGTCCGATCAAAGGCTGTTATCAGGGACTTCTCCCTTGGGTATGCAGCCAGTCCAGGATCAGTTCTATACATGTCAAATCGCTGACAGAAATAGGCTGTCATCGAAGCCACGACCAAGGGAGCTATTTTGATATTCACATCTTCCGAAGTAGCTTACTTTGCGTCGAATAACCTTGGGCTCGGCCCTGCCATAGCGGCTACCATGGGAGGGGTAGCAGGTGGTGCTGCCCAGTCATACTTGACAATGGGAATGACTACATGCATGAAGACCGTAGAGGTCACAAGGAACAAGGAGTTAGCAAAGGGGACTCGGGTGCCTGGCACCATGGAGACATTCTTTGATATCCTGCGCACTCAGGGCATTCGAGGGGTCAACAAAGGTGTCAATGCAGTAGCCCTCCGGCAGATCACAGGCTGGAGCAGCCGCATGGGAATATCTAAAGCGGCCGAGGGACCAATCCGGAGACTCAGAGGGAAGAACAAGACGGACAAACTGAATATGGGAGAGAAGATCGCAGCGTCCACAATTGGTGGTGCGTTGAGTTGTTGGAACCAGCCCTTCGAGGTAAGCAATTTTGAACAAACGGTATTGTACCACCACAGCTAAGATCAGGGAAAAACAACAGGTTATCAGAGTCGATATGCAAGCAGTGAAGAAAAGTTCACCTGTGGCAACGCCAACGATGGTATCAACGGCAAAGCAGATATGGCAGACGAATGGTCTACGAGGATTCTTTCGTGGAGTCGTACCCAGAATAGGAGTTGCGTCGTGGGCGACAATTTGTATGGTTGGGCTTGGTGATCAAGTGCGGCAAAGGTTTGCGAGATAAGATGGGGGAAGAAATCATCTAATACGTGTTCTTAACTTCTTGACGTTACCCTATCTATGTAAGTACGTGTCATTCCTACGGTCCACATCGTTGCTGGTAACCATGCTGGACTGAGCACCTTGTCTTCTGCAATGCCCCGAATTGTCGACTCCCATCGGAACTTGGAGTAACAGCCGAATCTTGTACACTTCATGGTGCGACCGCAGCTATTTGTCTCCCGCGGGTCGTGTATGGAAAAAGGGGCCTTCGGTAGGCCTTGAAATTCAGTGGCTGCAGCCTTGTCGACGAAGACGAAATGATGATCCGGCCGAAACTGCCTGCCATAGAGCGACGTTACTCACTGTCTCACCACTGGCAGCCACCGTCCCGTCCGAGGGTCTACAGCGTGGAAAGGTCTCTCGCGGTTTCACTGAGTGACATAAGTCCTAGGAGAATTTCAGGTGTCGTGCATGTGCCGTTAACTAATCTCCGTTCAAGACACCTCGTGTTCCTGACGTTGCCGTACCCGTTGAAAGTCGACTGGGTCCGGTTTCTCGCTACTACAAAACACTTATTGAAGCTATTGGAGTAGACGCAGTCCAATCCCGTACGGATTCTGACGTGGCCATATTGCAAGTGAAAAGTCCGCCAAGTATCGCAAATAACCTAGACCCCTGCTGACATGGTGTGTTTGAAGCACTCTTTCGGATGTATCCGTCGACCTATCCTCACAACCACAACTTGGGCCCCGGCACTGCCGAGCTCCGACCATAACAGCATGCAGGCGAGCATGGTGCGGCAAATGCCTGTTCATTTGTTTATCAATCAACGGACTCCAATTGCTCTGCCTGGTCTTTCACACAGGTGCACTTTCCTCCCATGTTTCTCTACTTCTATTCTGATATTTGAGCCGAATCGGTCAGAATGCCTCGTCCTACAGTACTCCGACTCACACAGAGAATATGCCCAAGCCCGGAAACGAGGCGGATGCTCGCAACCGCGAGTCCTGGAGTGTTGTCTCGTGTACCAATGAGCCGCTTCGATCAAGATAGATTCGTCGACTACGCAGCACTGGGCGAGAAGATTGAGCTAGTGCGACAACGGTACGTTCCTTAGTAACTTGCTCGACAGCGCCGATGATTGACATCTGTACAATACGTGAAGGCTCAATCGCCCATTGACATACTCAGAGAAGGTGCTTTACAGTCATCTTGATAATGTGCACGAGGCGGATATCCGCCGGGGAGATTCATACTTGAAGCTGCGCCCCATTCGAATAGCTTGCCAGGACGCCACAGCACAGATGGCTCTTATCCAGTTTATGTCATCAAACCTGGACCAAGTTGCAGTGCCAACGACGGTTCACTGCGACCACCTTGTAGTAGCCAGGGAGGGGAGTAGCACGGATCTCAATACCGCCAATGCTGTCAACCAGGAGGTCTACGACTTCTTGAAGAGCGTCTGCAAGCGTTATGGTGCTGGTTTTTGGAAGCCAGGGGCTGGTATCATCCACCAAATTGTATTAGAAAATTACGCTCTGCCGGGTGGCCTTATGATCGGTACAGATTCGCACACGCCCAACGCAGGCGGCCTGGGCATGGCTGCCATCGGAGTCGGCGGTGCCGATGCTGTCGATGTGATGGCTGGTCTCGCGTGGGAGTTGAAGACTCCAAAGGTCATTGGAGTGAACTTGACGGGCAAACTGTCAGGCTGGTCATCACCAAAGGGTGAGTTGAAAACATCTACTTGCCGCCTTGCATAGAGAAGAGTTTGCACTGACCTCTGTGCCCAGATGTTATCCTCAACCTTGCTGGTCAACTGACCGTCAAGGGAGCAACGGGCTCGGTGATTGAATATTTCGGAGAAGGCGTTAGCTCGTTGTCATGCACAGGCATGTCGACCATTGCAAACATGGGGGCTGAAACAGGGGCGACAACCTCGATATTCCCCTACACTGACCAAATGGGAAGATACCTCGATGCAACATCACGATCAAACATAAGAGCTTCAGCTCAAGCATTCGCGCACAATCTGCAAGCAGACCCTCAAGCTGAATACGACCAGGTGATCAACATCGACCTCTCCGACATCGAGCCTTTCATAAATGGGCCTTCAACGCCAGACTTGGCAACACCAATGTCCAAATTCAAGACCGAGGTCGAACAGAATGACTGGCCAAAGGAAGTCAGTGCCGGGCTGATTGGGTCTTGCACCAACTCATCCTTCGAGGACATGACCAGGGCAGCCAATCTTGCGAAGCAAGCCCTCGCGGCCGGCTTGAAGCCGCAGGCTCCTCTGATCATTTCGCCAGGTAGCGAGTCCACGCGGGCAACACTTGATGAAGCGGGTGTCCTGGATGTTTTTCAAAGCGCACATGCGACAATGTTGGCGAACGCCTGCGGCCCATGCTGCGGGTCGTGGGATAGGACTGACATGGAGAAGGTGAGTTGTTGGATACAACAGAATCATATATTGTATCTCGATTGCTGACATGTACCAAGGGAACACCAAACTCAATTGTCACTTCCTTCAACAGGAACTTCACTGGTAGGCTGGATAGCAATCCCGCCACAAGTATTTTCTTGGCGTCTCCTGAGACCGTCATCGTCAAAGCTTTCTCTGGCAGGTTAGACTTCGACCCCAGAATAGACTCGATTGGTGACTTCAAATTTGAGGCGCCGGCCGCGACAGCACTACCCGCGAGCGGCTATACCAAGGCAGACCATGTTTTCACCGCACCCCCGGCGAATCGCGACGACGTAGAAGTCGCGATCGCGCCAAACTCCCAACGTATCCAGAGGCTCGAGCCTTTCAACGCCTGGGATGGCGCAGATTTCGTCGACCTGCCGATCCTGATCAAGGTTGAAGGAAAGTGCACGACGGATCACATCACACCAGCAGGGCCGTGGTTCCGCTACCGCGGACACCTAGAAAATATTTCCAATAACACCCTCATCGGTGCGGTCAACTCGGAAAAAAAAAGGTCAACAGTGTCCGGAATGTCTTCACCAACGAGTATGGCGGCGTCCCGGAGACAGCTAAGGACTACAAGCGGCGAGGACAGCAATGGGTCATCGTAGCAGACCACAACTACGGCGAAGGGTCTTCTCGTGAGCATGCTGCCCTGCAACCCCGATTCCTGAACGGAGTGGCCGTTATCGCCAAGTCGTTCGCTCGGATCCATGAGAGCAACTTGAAGAAGCAAGGCATGCTGCCTCTGACTTTCAGCAATATTGCAGACTATGACCGTCTCAAGCCGGCCGACAGGATCAGTCTGCTCGGGCTGTCCAAACTTGCTCCCGAGCAGCCTGTGAAGATGGTGGTGAGCGGTAAAGACGGGAAGTGGGAGACGATCCTCAACCATACGTTCAACGAGGAACAAATAGCCTATTTCCGGGCCGGCAGCGCCTTGAACTTGATGGCACTGAAGAGGCATGGTGCTGAGGACCTTGCAAAATCTAGGGTATAGCATTCATATGGCTATATTTAACTGATTCATTAGTCGATTTTTTGATTGCCGAGAAATGAAACATCCATTCAGACCAGCTCATATAAGGCTACATAGTGAGGCGACTTTTCAAAGTCAATGATATAGCGTACACGATTCTTCTTTTAGAATGCAGAGATTCGCACCCCTAAAAACAGAAGGCACACCCCCTGCCCTAGCCTCTAACACCAAACTCAAGACTACAATTGATTAATTTAATAGATATAGTGTAAGTATATTAGTATACCTAGGTAAGGCCTTATAATTACATATAAATTAAGTAGTTGGATTTAGAGGTATGTGTGGGAATAGTACTAAGGGGCACTATTGCCTTAGGCAATTAGTGCCTACTAGGTAAGGCATTTAGAGTAAATAACCTTAATTACCTATATAAATAAATAGTACTAAATAAAGCCTTTTATATCTACTTCTCTTATAAATAATAATTAAAATTTACCTAATAAACTAGTATTATATTATAATATATAACCTAGCTAATACTAATTAGTAGTTATAAAAGTAATTATAAATTAGTAAGGCCTAAAAAAATAAATTTCTTATAATAAGATCCTTATATTAACTAATATTATTAACCTATTATAAATTTATATAATATAATTTATAATATTAATAATACTTATTATATACTTTATAATAGGCTTTTTAAGAATAATAGTAAACCTCCTTATTATATTATATATATATTTATTATACCTTAAATAATACTAATAATATTTTTAAAAGCTAATAATTAAACTCTAAAAAAGTATTTATTAGCTATTTATTT
>JACBFG010000001.1:627364-674507 GCA_013435955.1 Diaporthe sp. HANT25 | reverse complement strand
GAAAGTATTGGCATGGGGGGGGGGGGCGTGAAGGGAGCTTGGATTTGAGAAATTGTTGTCCGCAATTTAATTGAATGAACTTCTCTAGCAATGTGACATAGTCTGAACACGCATAGAATCCCGCGTGCTGATTTCTCGTTCTAGCGTCTACAGCTCTTGGTAGCTTTATCCTTGTCTGCTTCACCTAGCTTGTGCAGAACGTTTACGCGATAAGCGCTGTCCGTAGTATGATCAAACCGGTATGGAGCTGTCAGCTAGGGCTGTAGCAGTCGCGTGGTAGCTGCGTCTCGATCCATTGGCCCTCGAGGCGAGCTGGAGGGTTTTAGGCAGCGATGTGGCATCTCGTTGGGGCTTCTAGGCCAGCTAGGCCGCGGCTTACCGCGTATTGTCGACCCTACTGTCCCCGCCGGCGGTGAAGGCTATGTCGGCAGAGCCTATCCTGATATGGCAAGAAAGTTTCGTAGCTCTGCTGGATAACTCCTGTAAACTCCGACCTGCCCTATCGACGCTAGGGTTCAGCCGCTATGCCAGACAGGCCGGAGACGTGCTGACGACATTGATTGATCCTTCGAGATAACTCGAGATGCTTATCAGACTACGGGATAGTTTAGAAGAGTACGATAAACCCGTGTTTCATTGGTAGTACACAATCCTTAACTTTACATGCTTGGTATTTCCAAACACACTTCCACCTTGTTGCAAAAATGACGGAGTCTGCATTTTCGGACTCTACTCCAATGAAGTCCTTTGATATCATCATCGTGGGTGGTGGCACGGCTGGCTGTGTACTAGCCTCTCGACTGTCATCCATCAGTCACTTAGACGTTCTTCTCCTTGAAGCTGGTCCGGACAACAACGCAGACCCCAAAGTATCAACGCCGCTGACAACTCGCCGCATGTTCAAAGACCCTAAATTTGATTGGGACTTTCGGACAACCCCGCAAGTCGGGCTCAATGGTCGTGTTATTGAGCAGACCCGGGGGCGGATGATTGGTGGTAGCAGCGCGATCAACTCTCACAGTCTCGTGTTTCCAAATAGGGCGATGCATGATGCGTGGGCTGAGATCGCTGGGGACGAGCGCTGGTCTTGGGAGCGGATGGAGCCCTTTTACGAGAAATTTCAAACCGTTCAGACCCGAGACGTCACCGGAAGTGGTTCCTTGACGGTCGAGCCAGTGACCTGCGGACCGATCCAAGCCTCGTACCCAAGGCAAATGAATATTCTGCAAAGCGCGTGGGAAGACGTATTTCGGTCGCTTGGGGCCTATTCCGATTTCGATGGGGCTTCTGGTCGAGCAATAGGAGGGGTGACTACGACGAATGCTATTGATGGCCGTGCTATGAGAGGCGAAAGGAGCCATTCCGGCAATTCGTATCTGAAGCCGGTGCTGGGACGAGGGAATCTGACTGTTGTGACGGAGGCAAAAGTAAAGCGAGTCGTCTTCCAAGAGCAGGTATCCGGCAATGAAAAGTCACTACAGGCTGTTGGAGTGACCTATGAGAAGGAAGGTATCACATTATCTGCCAGGGCAAATAAGGAGGTAATTCTGTGTGCAGGGGCTTTCGGAAGTCCGCAGATACTGGAGCTCTCTGGCATAGGAAGTAGAGATATCCTCAAGACTGCGGGCGTCCAATGCCTGGTCGATCTTCCAGGAGTCGGCGGTAAGAACCCCCCGGTAAGGCTGCGCAGACCGCCTCTGACGAAGATGTTTAGAGAACCTCCAGGATCACCTCAACTACGGACCAAGCGTTGAAGTCGACCCTGATATCGAGACATTGGACGTGATCGCCAGGGACCCAACAGTGGCTGAGGCGCAAAGGGAGGAATACGAGGAGTATCGAACAGGTCCCCTATCGGAGGGAGCCGCCTATAGCTTTGCTTACTGGCCGCTTCAGCTGTTCGACACAGCAGCCGAGGGAACAGACCTGCAGCGGCTCATGGACGAGTATCGAGATGCAGGTGATCCAAAGTCTCGGTTACATGATGAATTCGTCAGAAGAATGATCCTGGATAAACACGAAGCGAGCGCGACGGTATTCATGACGCGGATACAGAGATATACCGCAGTGGGCAGCAAGGCCCCGGGCAACTACATGACAGTCGTGGCTATGTTGTCACATCCGTTCAGCCGTGGATCCTCGCACATTCGTGATGCAAACCCGCACGAAGCCCCAATCATCGACTGCAACTATCTGTCTCATCCACTAGATGCCGAGATACTTGCTCGGCACGCTGTTCAGATTGAGCGACTCCTTGAGCAGCCCACATATACGCCCATAATCAAGTCGAGTGGCAACCGCCTGCCGGCAGAATTTAACTATGCCCCGAGGACAGCAGAGGAAGCCAAGAAAGCGGTCAGAAAATATGGAGCGACGAACTATCATCCATGTGGAACTTGCGCGATGGCGAGGGCTGAGCTTGGGGGTGTGGTAGACGGAGAGCTTCGAGTGCACGGTGTGAGCAATCTGCGGATATGCGACTCCAGCATCTTCCCTATTACACCTAGGGGCAACATTTTGAGCACGGTTTACGCAGTTGCCGAAAGTGGCGCAGACATGATTGGCACTTTGTACTGTTAAAGGCGACCTAGTACTGAATTCACAGAGCAGTACCAAGAATCCGGGGTAGTTGCCAAGCTATCACCCCGTCTCTCTGTATCTCCAATACCCCGTGGGGATAGCCCATAACCCATTCGCTTGGACCTGTCCCCGCGAGATCATCCGCCCCCGCATCCGGGGACCTGGGTCCGCAGCGCGTGCTCAAGGATTATATATCGGATGCTTCCGACAGGGTCGACGAGCTTACCAGGCTTGAATCATCGTAAGCCCAAAATGCACACAACGAACTGGATACTAATAGGGGCTGATCTCGGTCGAGGCCAGACTCTCCATGAGTTCGTCACACTCTTCACTTTGCTTTACCTCACCAAATATCAGCCGCCATGACGAACACAAACTCGCCCTTGGCCAAGTATGTACAGGCCATCCGGGATTCTCCCAAAGGATTGTTCAACGGGCGGCTCATCGCGACCGTTGCAATGTTTGCCCTGGGTGGTATGCCTAAAGGTGAGGAACCTCGTACTAGTATAGATGTCGAGCAAGCAAAATTTACTAACACCACAAAAAAAGGCTGGGACGAAGGCAGTACGGCGTCTATTACACAACTAAAGAGTTTCCAAAGGGAGTTCGGCATCACTCCATCCGCGAACCCAGACCAGATATCCAACATCGTCTCCTTCGTCAACTTGACCGCCGGTATCTTCGCCTTCCTCTCATTCCTCATCAACGACAGACTGGGCCGGATCTGGTCGTACCGACTGTACATGACCGTCTACGCGATCGGAAACCTCATCGAAACCTTTGCCTACGGTAGCCTTCCAGTACTATATATCGGACGGCTCGTTGCGGGCGCGGGCATCGGTGCTCTCACTGTAGTTGGGCCAATGTCCATCGTGGAAATCGCCCCTGCAACGACCAGAGGTCTAATGGCTCTCTGGTTCAACTTCTGCATGCTATCGTCTCAGATGCTGGGCATCTTCGTCGTCTTCGGCTGCAACCTCCACATCGACCCAGGGCTCAACCTGCAGTACCAAATACCCTTCTTCGTACAGTGCTTCGTGCCGGCCATTGGCATCGCCATGTCCTTCTTTCTATACGAATCACCAAGATGGCTCTGCCTCCGCGGCAGGAACGACGAGGCGCTTGCAGCGCTGATTTCTCTCCGCGGACTCGACCCAGACCATCCGTATTTGCGAGATGAGTGGCACAAGATGAGCACCCAGATCGCCCACGAGCAGGCTGAATATGGGGATCAGACCTATTTGTCACTTTTCCGCGAGACCTTCTGCGTCCGGTCGAACCTGCGGCGCGTACAGCTTACCGTGTTCGCTTACATCCTCGCGCAATTTTCGGGCGCAAACTCCGTCACCAACTATTTGCCCGAGATCTTTGGCATCATTGGGGTGAAATCTACAAGCGTCAAGGTCTACGCCTCCGGCCTCTATGCTCTGGCTAAGCTCGTATGCTGTATTGCCGCCTCATTGTTCTTTGTCGATGTCATTGGGCGCCGCAAATCCTTGATGATTGGTATCACTATCCAGATGCTGTGCCACTCCTACCTGGCTGGTTATCTCTACTACTTTGTGCATGATGCAGACTCCGTGCCAACAGGGGCCTCAGATGCGGCGATCGGTGTTATTTACGTGCACGCTCTCGGTTGGGCAATCGGGCTGTACACGCTGCCCTACTTATTTGGCGCTGAGCTATGGCCAAACAGAATTCGGTCCTTTGGCGGTGCCCTGTCCCAAGGTTTCCACTGGCTGTTCTACTTCGCCATCACGAAAGCCACACCAGCGCTGCTCAACTCGATGAACCAGTGGGGAGCTTTCGTCTTCTTTGTCGCATGGTGTGTCATCGCTCTAGCGTATGCCTTCATCATGGTACCTGAGACGGCTGGTCGCGCACTCGAAAATATCGATACCCTGTTCGAGCACCCTTGGTACATGATGAGGAAATTTGCTTATGCAAAGGACCCGGTCGAGGACAAGAATGTGTCAGATTCAGCACGGTGAGGAGAATTGAGAACTAATCAATCTAAATACTGCTGACATATGTTTCACAGTTCTCAGGAGCAAGTCGATCAGGAGAAGACGACAGGGCCTTACACCGAAATGGTGGAAGCTGCCGAAGAGGCACGCAGATAGTTGTACCACTACGAGGATTATGAACATCGATGCAAGTCGTATAACGAAGATTATGTTTGGAATCTTGTTCTCGGACAAGAAGCACACTCACATTTGGAGTGCTCAGTCAATCAATTCATTGTCATTTTGCCTATGCCATCATCTGCAATACTGGAAGTGATACACAGCCATGATACTTCATAGAATATGAAAACACTGAAGACGGTAAGTTCCAGGTTTCTTGGACTTTCATCACATGCATTCGGTTAGAATCTGGGACCTTAGAACGTGGGCATGATGTTACCCGGTCAGGGTGGCTGGATCCGTTGCTGCTTCGGATCCAGCCGCTCGGCCGACCATCCATTATCGGATGCAGCCGACGGCCCATTCATTTACCCATGATGATATGTGTATGGCTATTCGCGTGGAACGCCACCTCCCCAAAGATTTGATGATGGACTGAAAATGAGCACTGCAAAGGGCACACTCCCGCACTATATTGGAGGGCCGGCCTGATCCGAGACCTGCAAATACTCAACCCCATCCAGCATAGTCCGCCTCTCTTTCCAGAAGATACTGTCTCCATTCAAACGCACATGATTGGAACTCACATACCCAGAGCATCCTTCAGATTTCGGAAAGTGGTGCAATCACACTGCATGCGATCCGTAGCCTGGGCATTCAGCATGGCTACAAAAGCTGAACTGGCTGCTGACGCTCCTTTGGAAGCCGAAGACCTGACTTTTGGGGACAGTCTTGGATTGACCCGCGCAGAAATGTCTCCTGTTTCCATGTCCCAGCGACCTATCATTTTTCCATTCAGTGAGAAATCCCCAATTGGTAACATGTCAGTCGGAATAGTATATTTTTGCAAGTTCCATCTGCTAACCTACGACCAGTGTCAGAGGCATATCGGCTCCAACATGTGACAGTGTCAAATGGCAGTTGCCGAGCGGAAGCTGGGACACCCATGTCCATGTCTTCGACCCAGTCCATTATCCATATGCCCCATCACACGCCTACTCGCCCGTTCCCGCGCTGTACTCGCAACTGCTGGCCTTCGAAGGCAGCTTGGCGCGGTCTGGCGAAGCTGAAAACATCGTTATTGTGCAGTCGTCGCCCTATGGGACCGACAACTCCCTTATTCTGGACAAGCTCACCGAACTGCAAGATGAAAAGCCTAGGCGCGAGGTTCGTGCTATCGCAGTGATTGACCCTGACAATACCACCGACTCAGAGCTCGACCGGATGCAAAAGCTCGGGGTGAGGGGAATCCGGGTCAATACTGAGGCAACAGGAGAAAATGTCGATTACAGTAAAGTGCGTGCCCAAATCGAAAAGGCGGTGATGAAAATCTCCAGACTTGAGAATTGGCGGTGCCAAGTCTTTGTATCAGGAGACAACTGGCCATGTGGGTTGCCTTGAAGTGTCCGCTTCTGCTAGAGCCTTATAACTCACTGCCGCTAATAGACATCGCCGATACGATCCAAGACCTTCCAGTCAAATTCATTGCCGATCACCAGGGCGGAATGAAAGGACTGTCAGCTCTGCCCGCCAATGTGACAGACGTTACTCGGCAAATCGGTTTCGCAGAGCTGATGAGCCTTGCCAAGACCGGACAGCTCTTTATCAAGGTGTCAGGTTTCTACCGCTCCTCGAAACTGACCACGGGCGGATACGACGACCTCGAACCACTGATCAAGGCTTTTGCACAAGAAGTGCCTGATCAGCTGATCTGGGGGTCTGACTGGCCACACACGGGTTCCGGCGCAAATCGAACTGAAGCCAATAAGGATGTGCCTGAGCATTTCCGCGTAGTGGACGACGCAGCCGTGCTGAAGAATATCAGAAAATGGGTTGGAAGTGATGTATGGTATAAGATGACAGTCACGACACCTGCCAAAGTCTTTAGGTAATTCATGGATATCCTATAAGGCACAGCCTTGATAGAGGCCATCGAGAAACACTGCGAAGTAGCCTCACCAGCAAGCCCCGATTTCAGACAGACTTGACTACTTTTATTATCAAGGTAGATGCTAAATCAGTTAAACCAAATTATGACATCCAATTTTTTTTATTTAATTTCATCCAATATCTCTGGGGACAGCAATTGATTGTGTTGCGCACGGTGAGAGTCGAAGCCCTTCTCCAAATCTCACTGTAGCCACAGGTGTTCGTTCGACCCACAGCCCCGCTCGTGGCGCGAAACGTTGCCGCGGATGCATCCGAGCACCTGAGCACTTTGACATAATTGATCGCAGCGACTTCGCAATAGAACTCGCGAAGCTGCTTGCTTGTCAGTCAAATGACCTCGCCTCATTAATCCGGTAGCACATCATGCTGCACCTCAAGCGATCGATGAATCAGACAGCCCGGCGCTTCAGCACCGCGGCACCTCGCCTCGCCATGCAGAAAGCCATAGCAGCCGCATACTACCGAGGCGGCACCTCGAGGGCTGTCATGTTTCGCACAGGGGACCTCCCTTCGGACCAGTCGCAATGGCCACACATATTCCGCAGTGTCATAGGCTCACCCGACCCAAACGGTCGCCAGCTGGACGGGATGGGCGGCGGACTGTCATCTCTATCCAAAGTGTGCGTCGTCGGGCCGTCGGCTGAAAGTGACGCAGATGTGGACTACACGTTCGCGGCTATCGGGGTTAAGGACGATGAGGTCGACTTCAGCAGCAACTGCGGCAACATGACCAGCGCCATCGGTCCCTTTGCGGTCGACGCTGGACTCGTGCCAAGGCCTCAGGACGGCGAGACGAGTGTCCTGATCAGGAATACCAACACCAACAAGCGCATACGGGCGACCTTTCCAGTTCAGGACGGAGAGGCCGTCGCAGATGGTTCCTTTGCCATCGACGGTGTAGCAGGAACCGCATCGAAGATCAAACTCGCGTTCCAGCGTCCATCCGGATCAAAGACGGGCAAGACACTTCCAACAGACAAGGTCGTAGATACGTTCGACGGAGTCCGGGCAACATGCATAGACGTCGGCAACCCATGCGTGTTTGTCCCAGCTTCAGAGCTCGGGGTTGACGGCACCATCCTGGCGAACGACATAACGGCGCACCCGACGCTGCTGAGCCGGCTGGACTCGATACGAAGGCAGGCCGCAGTAGCAATGGGCCTCGCAAAGGACACCGAGAGTGTCCCTGGCTCCATACCCAAGATCGCCATGGTCTCTGCGCCCAAGAAACACAAGCTTCTTAGCGGGGAGACCCTCGACGAGAAATCATGCGACGTTATAGTTCGTGCCATCAGTGTCGGCCAGCCTCACCAAGCCGTCCCCATAACCGTCGCGATGGCGCTTGCCACGGCGTCTCGCCTCCATGGATCGACGGTCAACGAATGCGTTGCGTCCACGCCTGTGGACCCGGATGGGGTGACGTTGGGGCACAACAGTGGCAAGATCCTGGTGGGATCCACGTTCGACGAGAAGGGTGTGATCGAGGAGGCCATCGTGTTTCGCACGGCGAGACGGCTCATGGAGGGTAAAGTGTACTATAAATAGAATTCGAACATGTGGTTATTACGGTGTAAAACCATTGGATGCGATGGTATGCAAACCTCACAGCTTGATCTGACACCTTTGATCCATCCTCAGATAGAGCTCGAAATCTACTAGTATCGCAGTCATCGAAAGGCGTCATCTGGGGTGACAGTTGCTCATCAAACCTAGTTCGAGTCCTTTCTTTCAGCCTCTACTGGCTGACACCACCGAAAGACAACGAGACCGTGTCCTGTAGTCTCACAACCTAAGCCGTTGAGTTTGTTCGAAGGCTGATTTAATGGTGTATCGAGTTTGCAACACACAAAGATACGGCACACAAACAATGGCACCACCTTACAATGCATTCAACGACCACATTCTTAATTGGCGCTTGCAAATACTAGTTGGCCATTTGATACGGCCGGAGGACCTGAAACGGCTGACTATCCCAGCACAGACCGTCGTCACCAGGAATGACGTGCTGCCGGAGTTCAACCGTGTTCCAACGACGTGGCGGTCTCCCAACCAGGCAGGATGCACCGGCTGCCATACCGCGGTCGCTGCTTATCTTCGAAAACATCTGATTTGAAGTTGCATCCGGATCCGATGGAGTTGAGCTTCAGTTCCGCTCCCACACCAGCCTATAGCGTGTTTGCCAAAACCGCCTTACGACATGGCACAAGGCGCGCCGGGTATCACGCAATGCACCCCGCTGCGTTGCCGTTGGGCACAACACAACAACCCCGCAGATATCGTGTCGAGCCATCCGCATGTAAGTTGGGGTTTGTGATCCTATTGCGGGATAATGGCAGCATATCCGGGCATGGCGTGCTTTAGATCTGTTTGGGTGGAGGGCCAGGATCTCCTGTGATTTGTACGATGGTGATGCCTCCTGATGCAGTGCGATTGCTTCGAACAGCATCTCGGCGTCTTCTCCGCATCAATGCAGTCAATACGAGTCATCCCGTGCGGAGCTTCGATATCGCCCTGCGGCATGATGCTTAGAAATACGCAGCTTCACGTTATTTCAGGTGATATCACGAATATGCACACGGAAACCAGTCTCTCCCCTCACGGCCAAGGTCCAGGTGGACGAATATATATCTGCCACCAAGGAGATAATTGGTGATTTTCTCCTCATATACCATATTAGTCTCATTGAAACCTGAATCTGAAACATATTGTACTACCCAACATGGCGCCAGCACCCATTGTTCCTGAGATAGTCGACGTCGCCGAGCCCCGGAAGGATACACTGGGCCTGCCCGAGTCTACAGCCGCCCGGCTCAAGAGAGCGAACATTGACCTGAGCAATGGCTACCCATACCGCCCATCACGGCCGCTATATCTCGACGATGTGTACAAGATCAGGAGCAAGGAGTGGGCACACAACGACCCCGGTTCCAGGGCCGACAAGGAAAAGAAGTCTCTCTTTGCAGCAGCTACCAAGGTCACTGATCTGACTGCGTACATTGGAACTGAGATCGAGGGTCTCCAGCTCAAGGACCTGACCGACCAGCAGAAGGATGAGCTCGCACTTTTGATCGCGGAGAGGAGTGTCGTTTTCTTCCGGGATCAAGATCTATCTCCCCAGCAGCAGTTGTCATTGGGAGAATGGTTTGGCGAGGTTGAGGTTCATGTAAGCTTTATCGTGCAAAATAATCCACTGAATCCTGAACCGAAGTTATTAACATCACTCTCCAGCCCCAAGTACCTCAAGTCCCCGGCCTCCCCGGAGTGTCCATCATCTGGCCTGATCTCATGGCCACAGAGAGGGCAGCCAACTTCAGGAATCCGGGAGGTGCGTCCCGCTGGCACACCGACTTGGTTCATGAGCTCCAGCCAGCCGGCTACACGCACCTGCACATCGACTCCGCGCCTCCTGTGGGCGGCGACACTCTCTGGGCCAGTGGTTACTCCGCCTATGAGAAGTTATCCCCCGACTTCCGCAAGATCATCGACGGCAAGCAGGCGATCTACGTCTCGGCTCATCCGTACCTGGACCGAGAGCATCCGGAGGAAGGGCCCAAGCACATTGAGCGAATCCACCCCTTGGTGAGGGTGCACCCGGCCACGGGCTGGAAGTCCTTGTTCGTCAACAGGGCGATGACGCGTCGTATCGTTGGCCTGGACAAGGCCGAGAGTGATGTGATCTTGAATTACTTGTTCGATGTGTATGAGAAGAATGTTGATATCCAGGTGCGGTTCAAGTGGACGCCTAACACAAGCGCCATTTGGGACAACAGGTATGTGGAGTTCCTCCCTCTCGACGTCTCTTGCTACACAGCGAAGAATTTACCTGACGGCTTCTAAGAATCACGATCCACAATGCGAGCTGGGACTACGCTGGCAAGCACCCAAGACACGGCACCCGTGTGACTGCACTTGCTGAGAAGCCGTACTTCGACCCTAGCGCGCCGACCCGACGGGAGGCTCTGGGGCAGCTAGGCGCGGACGAGTTGCAAGTTGATGGACCTGCTTAAGCGTGAAGGAAGCGATATAGATTGAAGCATGTAGCATACCAAACAAATATGAGTTCTCTCCGTACTAGGCTCACCGCTGGAATGGAAGTCATATCCAGCTGCCACGGGCAAAGTACCAGTTGCTGCCCATTCCTCTAATTTGATAAGTTGAATTTCGCACAGCTCTATCTTCTAAATTTACCATACCCCACCCACCTTCAGACTTACCCACCTTTAAACCTCATTTTACACACAAAGTAAGAGTATTTAGATAGCTATAAAATAATTAATTCTCTTTATATATACTAATTAGTAGTATTAAAATAATTATAAGAAACTCCTTAATTAGTATATCTAGCTAAATATTAAATTATATACCTACTATATACTATAATCTTCTTTATAACCTTAAGCTTAAATATATTTTTAACCTCTTTTTTCTTTTCTTTTTTAACCTTAACTATAGTAACTTTTTAATATTTTTAAGGCTAAAAAAGTACCTTTAGGGCTTCTTTAATAAGGTTTTTATTTCTTATTTTAAATATAGTTATAAACTCCTTATTAAAGTTAAGTATACTTTTTTAATACTTTATTTTTTTTTAGACTTTTTTTTTTTACTTAAAGCTAAAATTCTCTCTTTTTAATAAAGTAACTTATACTTTTAAGTTATTAATTTTATTTATAATTTTCTTAGCCTTATATTTAACTATTTTATCTTCTTTTAAAGTAAGGCTAAAAATATAGTCTTTAGTAATATAATTCTTATTAACCTTTTTAATAAAAGATTTACTTTTAGTATTATTATTATTAAATTCTTTTTTAAAGACTTTATTCTTTAGCTTTAGCTTAAAGGTATCTTTTAATTATATTTTTAAATACTATAATACCTTCTTATAAAATATTAAGTATATCCTTATATATTTAAATAAGTTCTTAATAGTTTATTTAGTAATAGCCTTATAAGCTTTAATAAGGCATTTAATAAAGTTAATTTTACTAAAAGAACTTAAATTTATTTAAAAATTAATTTTCTTTATTATCTTATTAAATACTTCTTTAAATATATTAAAGATACTATTATTTAAAGGCTATAATTTATAAGAAGTATATATTAAAAGCTAGTATAAGTTAATATTATACTTATAATATATAGTTATAAACTTAATACTTTAGTAATTATTATAACTATTAAAAATAAAAAAAATAGCTTAAGACTTATTATTTTTATATATCTTATTAATGATTAAAATAAAGATATCTTATAGCTATTTAATAATAATTTTATTACTTATTTATTTATTCTTAAAGACTTTAAAATCTTATTTAAAAAGTATAATTATTTTAAATTACTTTATAAATTATTATTATTAAAGGCTTTATTCTTTAAATATAATTTCTAAAAGTAAGTAAATATTCTTTATAATAGCTAAGTTAATTATTATAACTAAGGCTTAAGTAATATTAAATTTAATTACTATAAATTAGCTTTTAATATTTTTAAGTATAAATTTATTATATCTTATATATTAATTAGTTATTTAAGTATATTTATTAAAATCTAAAAAAAGTATATATATTATTTTCCTTTATAATACCTTTTTTATTTATATTAATTATTAACTTAGGTTTTATTTAATTAAAATCCTTAAGATAATTAAAATATTAATTAATTACTTTAAAAATAAATATTATAAATCTCTTTACTTTTTACTTATAGCTTATCTTTAATTAAATTTAGAAATTTCTTTTTTTAAAAATAATAATTTAATTCTTACTAAAAGGCTATATATTACTATTTTTCTTAAGAATAGCTATAGTAAGAGAATAAATAAAAGATAATATTAAAGTATAGCTTAGCTTTTTTTATTATAAGGCTTAAGTTATAATATTTTTTTTTTAAAAAAAAGATAATCTTTAAATAAGTTAGCTTTATTTATTAAAAAGTTTAGCCTTATTTAATTACCTTAAAAGTAAAGTCTTAAGTACTTTATATTACTTAGCTACTATATAAAGTATAGCCTTATTATTTTATATAATATTTAGTACTTTATTTATTTAAAACTTTATATAGTTTTAAGATTTACTTATTAGCTTTATTTTAAGTACTATAGTAGGTAATTTAGTTAGTAGTATAAGAAAGAAGATAAGAATTTTTTATTTTAAAAGAAAATAATTAGTAAGAGTTTTTATTAATTTATATTACTAGCCTAATTTATAAAATACTAATTAATACTTATAATAACTAGAAATATTAAATTACTATTAATTAACTATAGAAATATTATAATATATATAGAATTAAGTAAATAAGTATAAGTTAAATGCCCTTACTTTATATGGGAAATGGGGTCTAAAGATAGGTGAGTCTGAAGGTGGGTAGGGCATGGTATTCCTCTAGTAAACATTTCGGAGCACCTCCTTTGGAGAATAAGAGCTACTTTTGAGCCTTCGGCTCTCTAGAATAGTATTTTCAAACTCCATCCCGCACAAAGACCCCGAGCCACAAAAAAAGCAAACAACGACAGGACATACAAGCCACCAGCAAAAACAATCAACCCGTAATAAGCGCCATCACACCACTGCACAACGGCACCCGCCAGAGGCACACCCACCAGCGTCCCGAAGCTAGCAAGGAAGAATGCCGTTCCATTCCTCTTTCCATAGTCCTCAGTTCTGCACGACTGACCTATACACACGGGTGTTAGGCTAATTCCCGCTCCGGACCAGAATCCGAAGAGGATGGCAAAGGCAATGGTCGCACCCTTGCCCCCGACAGCCGTCAGCCACAATGCATAGATAAATGTGGCGCACACCATTGCCGTGATGCACATGACATTCATTGGCCCAAAACGGTCCGCGACGTAACCCGGAAGGGCCCGGCCGGGGATGGCACCGGTGTTCACGAGGGCATTGAGAAGCAATGATGTTTGGAGGTCGAGGCCCTCGTGGATGGCATAAGACGAGATATAAGTATAAGGAATGAACACGGCGAATTCGATGAGGAAAACGGCCAGCGCAGTTACACCGAACTTGGGGTCGGCAAGCGCCTTCAGATCGATAGCAGCGCCGGCTTTTTTGTTCGGCGGGAGGCGCTTCTTCAGGAGCAGACAGGCGCCGACCGAGGCTGCGGCGCAAATGAACCCGACTGTCCTGATCGCCCAGGGGAAGCCGACGCGCGGTGCCATGAAGACGATGATTACGGGGAAGACGACGCCGCCGACACCGCCTGCGGTACATGCTACACCCGTTGCCAGGGCACGCCTCTTCGAGAACCAATGGCCCACGGCCGCGATGCTGGGGTTGAAGAGGAGAGAGGCTGAACAACCCCCGAGGACCCCAAATGTGAGCAGAAATTGGTAGTATTCTATGTCAAATTAGCTGTCCCGCTCGAGACCAACGACAGTTGTTGAGGCTTCATAATTATTTCCATACCTTTGCATACACTCAGAAGCATAGTGGCGGCCACGATCCCAACGCATCCTGGCACCACGAGGAGCCTAACATCATGAGCGTCAAATATCGGACCTGGAGACAACAACTCAGCCTTTGATCGTGTCACAACTTCGGGGATAGTAGAGCCACTTACCGACTTGGGCACCACAAAAATACAAGAAGAAAGCGTAGGTGCTGAAGACCCAGCCAATGGTCGACTCAGACATTCCCTCTAGCTCATGCTCCGACACCCACGCCTGGAGTACAGCCAGGGTGTTGAGGATCCCCATGGAGGGGATCATGGCGCACCATGCACCGGCCACGACAAGCCATGCATCTTTTCCGCCCTCGGGATAGGTCTCAGAATAGGTGTCCTCGTCCTCGAATGTTTGCATCTCTATTATTGACACGTTAGCTTTGCCGGGACAGGCTCGTCTCAACTATTGAGCTTGACGAGGTCAACTCACCTTGGCTAGTGGGACCTGCATTCGAAGGCCCAGGGACGTGCATTTTGAGTCTACAATGCGGTCTGTCTGCTGACCTCAAGACAGTCTCTGCTGCAGCAAAGCCATTGAGAGAGGAGATGAGCCTTTGACTGATATACTACAGAGACTTTTGGCGTGCGGTCTAGCAGGTGGAGCCAATCAACCTCTTGACCAATCAGGCTCTCTGAATTCACAAGTCAATTCAATCGCGGTAGTGCTCCTGAGATTTTGCATGTTGTGGCTAGCGTAGTTTGTGGGTCCAAGTCGTGTCGGGAACAGTCAAGCCGGATTGCATGTTTCTCACCGGTGTAGTTGTGGATTTACATTCTCGGGCCAGGTGGTGTCGCAAGCGGAAAGCATGATCTTCATCGCTGCAGTGTTTCGTAATAGATTCTCGGCAGCGGGTACAAAATACGGCCTCATGAGAATGTGGTGAACACGTCCACTCAAATGACGTGGAAGCGTGGTGTTGAAGCCGAGGCCGAAGCCGAAGCCGAGCGCCGGACCACTCTCACTGACTGTCCATGGGTGAGGAAAACCAGTTCGAAATGGGACACAAATAAATGTCATCAGCATCTGTATCTTCCAGGAATTCTCATTATGCTAGCACTTGACACTGTTCTTCACTATTCAATATCTTCTGTCGCAATCGACCGGGACTTGATTAGAACTCACCGGAAAACATGCGACATTCTGGGTTGCTATGTTTGGTGTGACAATTGTTGAGACAACAGATACAACACTTTGTGGAAGTATCAACATGGATATAGATTGTACAGAAGATATACAGTTATGAGTTCCGTGAGGAATGTTATCTAAAGAAGACATTGGATATCTCCCCGGCGCTTTTGCCCGAGCGCCCGCTTATAGCAAATGAAATACCCTTGAAGAAAATCAGGAAAGCCGCCAGAATAGAGAAACTCCCCCCAATGCCTACAGAGTCCCAATCGTCCAGGACGTGGCCAAACAGGCCAGCTCTGTGCCAATGTCCTGGGTGGTAATCAAACGTGAGTGGACATCATAGATCCCAATTATTTCGATCCTCGATCATTGATGCATGAACCTCTCGTCCAGGCCAATGTCCGCAAACATATATCGATCGTTCCTGAGATGCATGGCCACATAGCCCATGACATACTCATACCACGCCCGGGCATAGGACTCCTTCGTAGCGAGGATAGTCGTGACGCTCAGGTATCTCTGGGCCGTGTCCGCAATAATCTCTCGCATTGCTGTGAGAGCCGTCTTATTCTCGCTCTTAGCCTTGCTGTGTACATAGTTCTTAGTCTCGCCGGCGATCTCCTCTTTATAAAACCTGTATGAGATTAGTACTAGTTCGTCTGCGTGGCTGTGCATAGTATTCCTGGAACTTACGATAATATGTCATTCGTCAGGTTGATGAACCTTCCCATGTCAGGAATAGCTTGGAGGAAGCTTCCGATATCGGGGTACAGCGCCTTTGGGAAAATGAACCCAGTGTAAGTGTCGGGGAGGCCCTCCTTGTCGCGGAAGTAATACGGCCAGCTGGCGGCCGCCTGCGACGGCACGAGCTCCTGGAACTCTCGGCGCGTCTCGAGCGCATTCGAGTTGACGAACGCCAGCGCCGATAGTACAATCGTGTTGGCGATGACGGGGTCGTAGTATTGGTATGTGTTACGCAGGTTCTGGGCAAAGTGGTCCAATAATAGCGACGGTTGTGGCTGGCCGGTGTAGAACCGGGCTTGGAAGTGCGCCAGGTCCGAGGCTATGCGCTTGTTCGTATCGTCGATGAGGAATCCAAGCCACGTGAAGATCCCAATGTGGAGCTGAACTTCAAAGGGGTGGCTAGGGTACATGTCCTGATTGGAAAAGAAGAAAAATAGCGCGTAAGCTGACAGGTCCCGCTTTGCTGCCCTGGACAACCCCATGACTGCACAATGCAGCCCTACAGGGCTGCATGTCCAGCTGGGTGGGATGGAGTGTAAGAAATCCGGGACTTACTATGGCGACGGAGAGGCCCGTCTCAAAGCACTGGCGGGAGTGCTTGTCCTCGTGGTAGGGGACCCCGGAACGAGCCGCATACTGGGTCATGGCTGCACGGAGCGGAGCTTTGTCTGGCTTCGAGGGCGCGTCGTAGTCTATTGTCTCGAGGAAGTTGGATATGAGAGGCCTAACAGTCGAGACCAGCTGATTCCGTTTTGTTGCTGGCTCTGGGGCCATGGTCATGACTGGAGATGGCTCGTAGCTGCCCATAGCGACTAGTATCGAGGGCAGGGAGGTGTTGATGATTGGTTACTTAAGTTATATGGCAATGATTGGGCAAGGGGAGCTTGCGATGATGCTTAGTTTGAAAGATATTAGTTGAAACAAGTCGAGGGCTTCGGACACTTATATACTGTCAGAAACGTGGCGTCTGCCTACGAACAGGTGTGATGCGATAATTAGGGTGGTGGTGGTCTTGGGGGCTTGATTCGAGTCCACGATCCTACACCATGGCGGTTCACTCCGCGCCCTCGCCAATCGGGCGTTTCGCACGCCTCCCACATGGGCACACGATGACTGGGCGCTGCGGTTGGTGATCCTTCTGGAAACTAGATGCCTTGCACTCATCACTGTCTAGCTGTGTAGCCCCCAATTTGGCCGAAACGGGAGGATTTCAGGCGGTGTTCAATTGATCCTAAGTCGAATCCGGAGGGTTTCCAGGCAGCCCAAAACATGCACAGCCCCCAATGTGATTACTTCTGACGAAGGGGTGGGTATGTGAAATGGGGCGCCTGCTGACGCTGCCTCAAAAAACAGTCACCACATCAATGGCACCGGTGTGACAATGGAGCGTAAATTCGGACAACGCGGACGGAAAAGGTAAGCAGACCCCTAATAACAGGTATTGCTCATGTAATGTCATTTTCTATGCTGTGTGATGATGACTGTTGGACAGGCGGGTCCCAAGCGGGCGGGTTTGGCCCCCATAAGCAGTTAGCCTGCTGCATCGCGAAAGTCTTGACCGCGTACCGAGGCCATGGAACTGGAGAGCGTTACATGCATTGAGGCCTGAGGCCTGTGGGTCATTTCCTCCTCGCATTGGAGCACTGAAAGTCCCAGTTGCTGTGCATTGCAACCCATCCTCATGCACATGGGCAATGATCATGTGGAACAAAAGTAGAATAATTCTGAGACCGAATGACGTCTAGTCCATAATTGGATACAAGCTTCAGATCTACATGCACGTGTCCTAACCAATTTGACCGTGAAGACACTTCTCGATCTCCTTGACGGCCGCGAGTAGGCTACTGTCGTGATACTTTCGCGCAACAATTTGCAGATTAATTGGCGCCCCCTCAAAGTCGCCCGCAGCCCAGAACTCTCGCACGTGCGCGTCTTCCTTACCCAGCGGCTCCCCGGGGGCATACTGCTCCTGGCCCTTTGGCAAGGGTTTCACCGGCGTAGGAACAACCACACCGGGACAGTCCACGTAGTTCCAGAATGCAGTGTAGTCCCAGTACAGCGCGGTGTCGTGCGCGGATGCCGGACCAACGAAAACAGGACAGATCACCACGTCGACGTCTTGCCCCGTCCAGTGCTTCGCGAACTCGCACCGGAAGCTGTCGCGCTCAGTGCGCATGTCGAACATTTGCTGGAAGACGTATGGAGGACCCTCGGCGTCTTGGATGGTCCATTGCGTCAATTTCTCCATCGGTTCCCCCGTCTTCTCCAGACCGGCCTTGATACCGGCGCCGCCATCAGGTGTGTAGGCTTTGCGGATATTCCGGATCGCATCTGCGGCACGGTAGGGAATGAAAGGCTTCACCTGTATAGATGGGCTTTTACTGAGCTTATCCTTTGCCCATTCGAGCGCCCGAACCACAGGTGGCTGAGGCTGAATCACACCGTCATGCATCATGACACCGACCTTTAAGGCAGGATATGAGGGCAATGGCGTGCTGAGTCCGGTCCATGGCAGAGGGACCACACTCGGTTCTCGCAAGTACGGTTTCTCGCCGGTCACGACTGACATGAACATGTCCATGTCCCGCAGCGATATCCCCATCGGCCCGACAGTCGCCAGGATGGTCAACTCCGCCGGATTCCCGGTGTGCAGCGTCCCTATCATCGGGAGATAGTGGCTGGTCGGCTTGAAGCCATATATACCACAGAACCCAGCAGGGCCGCGTATGCTCCCCCCAATGTCCGACCCGACGCCGAGCACGGAGCCCCGGAGGGCGATGAGGGCGCCCTCACCTCCGCTGGAGCCACCCGCTGAGAGATCGATGTTGTACGGGTTGAGCGTGCGTCCGTAGGGGCTCACCGTCTCCAGGTGCATGATATGCTGGGGCTGGTTCGTCTTGCAGTAGAACACGGCCCCCAGCCTGCGCAGGATTGCCACGACGTGGCTGTCCTCGTCGTCAATCCTGCGGCTGGCGATGTAACCGTCCGCGGACCAGTGGCCCGCCATCTGGACGTGCTCTTTGATGGAGATCGGCACGCCGTGGAGCGGACCGACGGGCCTGCCGGTCGAGGCGAGGTGGTCATCAAGTGACTTTGCCTGGGCCAGAGCCTCGTCCAGGAACCATTCTGTCAGGCAGCATGTCAGCTGATGGGCGATGATGGCACGCTTGGCGAAGGCGGTGGCGACAGCCACTGCCGTGAGCTTGCGCTCCCTAATCGCTTGGGCGAGTGCGGTTGCATCGTAGTTCTCGGTGATGTCCAATTCGTCAGAGGTCAGAATCCCGCAGTCACGGGGAATACTCGTCACATTTCTGGGCGGGCTGTTGATTATCTCGGGCGGCAGGAGCAGCTCCTTCGGGACCTTGTCCGCGAACTGTTGCTGCACAATGCGGTCCCGGAGTTCTTCATATTCCGGCGTGCCTTTGGCAACGGGCACCGTTTGAATAATTGGGAAAGCCTTAGACATGGCTGCACTTGGCGTATTACGATGGTGTGGCACGGCTGTCAGCGCTTGAGATGGAGGGAGTGCGGTCTCGACTCGGGTGAGTAGGTGCACCGGATTCTGGAGGTGGTGCAGACAGGTCAGCCAGGCCTGCCAGGCCAGGCTAGGTTCACGCTAGGAGTAATATGAGCCGCCAACTCTTGCCTGGAGGGGCCAGTGGCTTGGAGGCGTCATGAGCCGGCGGGGTATCACCGTTGTGACGCATCGTGCATACAGCAAAGGGCGCGTGATAAGGGACGGGCGAATTGCCTGTGGTTATCGGGGAATTTCTACGCCACGGCGGGATGCCTTCCCACCCTCTGCCTGAGACCCGATAAGGGTGATACATCCGGTAATTCTGATTGACCAAGAGTGACAAATGCATTGACCGGTACCGATGGTTGATCAATATTGGTCTGGTTCTGGCAAACTCCAACGGTCTCATTACACGAATGCAACGCGGCAGTTTGCCGAGCATCCCGACGTCGCACACGAAACACGTGTGATCATAGTGCTTCGCTGATCGTGCCGAGTGCCAGGAAATTACATCTGATGCCATGGAACTAATAGTGCGATAAGATCCAGCCATATACGTCCAAGGAATGCCGACCTATTGCTCTGGCGTACCTGATGGGCATATAGCCCGTAATAGTGGTTCCCTCGCCAGCTTCCAGTCATCTCGTGATTACCTTACCCGTCGACTGCCCAGTCAGTGCATGAAAGTCATCGTTGTTACTCAGCCGGCATGACCGGCCCAGATTTGTCCCGGTCTGTTAGAATTAGGTCACAATATTACCCGCCGGTAGTTACGAAGCGGATGGCATTTATCTGACGCCGAAAGCGTGCCTTTAGATCTCGCACGTTCCTTTGATATCCAGCGCTATCCTCCTTTGTATTAAGTGTGAAGAATGAAATTTCGATGTAGGCTATCAGATATCCACCAGGTCCATCAATGTCAAAGTCGTAGTCGCCATAAAATGGGCGCTCAGGGCATTGTGGCGACCAAGAGAACAGAAAGTGTCCGGTATGCAATCATCCCTATACTTGAACTTCATGCAACATGTCTGTTGACTGAAACGAAAATCTGACTGCGATGAGGTTACCAAGGTAGATCCAATCCTTTGCACCCAAATGAGATCAAGTCAGCGGTCGAAAGTCATGAACGTTGTCCCTGCAGAAAGGAATATTGATTTATCTAGCTTGTCGAAGGCATTCTGGGTAGCCTGATTCTTGTGGGAAGTGTTAGATCGCTAATAATTATATTACTCGCCTGTTGGGACATCTTAGTAGATCAACGACAAGTATTAGTCAATATACCGACATATATTTCGACCTCTATGGCGAATATGAGACCTTGTGCTACCGGACAGTGTAAGGCCATCTGTGCCTGAAAACGAAGATAGTAAAAAAATGATCTCGGAGGATCACTGACAGACACTACTGGAAACAATTCAATCCCGGGGCTTACGATATACCGAAAACTCCCGTTTGAATTCCCAGCTCTCATCGTGTTGCTTCAAGCCTTGATTTGATTACGCGCAAAAGATGGCAGTCGGCGATGAGTGACGCTCTGCTGTGATCGCTTCGCTCAGAGAATGGTGGTGGGGGACGGGTGACGCTCCGCTGTAATCACTCGCTGCGCTCGCTCAAAGATTGGATCGCTTCGCTCAGAGAATGGTGGTGGGGGAAAGGGTGACGCTCCGCTGTAATCACTCGCTGCGCTCGCTCAAAAATTGGATCGCTCGCTGCGCTCGCTCAGAGGATGTCAGTCCTGGCATAAATATAACCTTCCCCGTAAGTACAACACGGAAGTCTTCTCCGTGTCCGGGTTTGCCTGGAGCTGACGTCGGATTCTGAAGTCCGAACCGCCATCCACTACTGGAATTGCATTTGCTAATCCGACCTGTCTGAGGACGCATTTTATTACGAGAGATCATAATCGGTGAAAATCATCCAAACACCAAAACAAAATGCATACTACACCGGTGTAAAATTCTAAACGCTGAGGAATTGGCGGACCTCGCGACCCAAGACTCTCACCCACTTTGCGTATCACAAGATGGGAAGCGTGCAAGCACCAGCGTCTGACAGCATCCAGGCCCAGGTCCTGTATGGACCCAAAGATTTGCGCTTGGTTCGTATGGAATATTTCAAATCAAGTTAGACTCTTTTCTCATGCTAATTTATCCTCCTGTTCAACCCAGGTTTCAGTCCCAATCAATGCCCCCGAAGCCGAGGAAGTCCAGATCGCGATGAAGGCGACAACCCTGTGCGGATCCGATCTTCACTACTACACACACTTCCGCAACGGAGACATCCAGATCAAGGAACCACTCTCACAAGGCCATGAGAGCGCCGGCTTGGTTGTGGCTATCGGCTCCAACGTCGAGTCCAAGTACGGTTTGAAGGTGGGAGACAGAGTGGCAGTGGAGGCGGGAGTGCCCTGCGACGAGTGCGAGGTGTGCCTCGACGGGGACTACAACGTCTGCGAGAAGATGCGATTCCGTAGCAGCGCGACTGCTTTCCCTCACTATCAAGGTACACTCCGTGAGAGATTCAATCACCCAGCGAAATGGGTCCACAAGTGAGTGTCGTCGCAACCCTCCAACTTCGACTAGCTTTGCACCTGCTGGGGAGGACGAATCATGGGCAACGCTGATGATGTGGAGCTATCCAGAATACCCGACACCCTGTCCTACGCCGATGGAGCTCTTCTCGAACCCCTAGCGGTCGCTATCCATTCAGTCCGCAAAGCGGCTGCAAAGCCCGGGGCTACATGTCTCGTGATCGGGGCCGGTGCAGTTGGCCTTCTGTGCGCTGCAGTAGCCAAATTCTCAGGCTATGGCCGAGTCGTCATGGCCGACATAGCCTCAAATCGACTGGCGTTCGCAGTAAAGAACGGCTTCGCTGATGAAACAGTGGGTCTGGCCCCGAGGAGGCCAAGCAGTGTTGACGAGGGCCTTAAATTCGCCAAGGAAGATGCCGCAGCCATGATGGCTAAGAACCGGGGCGATAAGTTTGCTAGGACGTTTGAATGCACAGGCGTAGAAGGTTGTGTGAGAACAGCCATTTATGTAAGCCATACAAGAGCGGAAGCTTCAAACACTGAGCCAACCCGACTTATCGATGCTAACTTGGTGCTGTAGGCCACGCGAGGAGGTGGGAAGGTTCTGCTTGTCGGGATGGGGACACCGATTCAAACGCTGCCTGTGTCGGCTGCAGCATTGCGCGAGGTAGACCTCGTCGGGGTGTGGCGTTACGCTAATTGCTATCCTCGGGGGCTGGAGATCATGGAGAGATGTATCAGGGATAATTCGATGCCAGACCTGAGGGGTCTTGTGACTCATTCCTTCGACGGCCTTTCCAGTGTTCCAGAAGCATTCTCGATGGCGGGACGGACTAGCGACGATACCGGGGCGTTGGTTGTCAAAGTAGTTGTGCAAAATTGAAACTCGAAGCACGCGAAGCCAACTGATCTCCGTTCGGGCAGTTCCCTAGAAAGTTATTCGGCATCATGACTGAGGTCATTTTGAGGCCAGGCATCAGACGCGGCTTACATCTCACACGGTGCGGCGTTTAGGCGGTGACCCGGCTGCGGAGGTAGCCCGGCGCTTGGAACCCGCCGACGCTGCGACGAGACGGGCCTGCCATGTCCTCTTGACGTGGAGCAGAACGTCTAGAGTGCGTGCTGCATTGTTGAAGACGTTGCCGAGCTCGGCCAGAGCTCGGCAGCACATCTCTAGATGGCCAGTCAAGCGGCGGTGGTTCTGGATATCCCTCTCCGATACGGTGGCATAGACGAGAATGAGCGCGGCACTGAATGCGATTTGCACTACCAGGACGTTGACTTGACTCAGGGAGTATTGCTCTTCGTATGACGATAGGAGATTCGATATGCGAGATGCTGACTTGACACACATTTCGCGCGCATGCTCCGGACCACTCCCAACTAATGGGTGCGGTTGGATGTAGCGCTTAGCGACAAAAGGGCGATGTAGAAGTATGATAAGGTACTCATAGAGCATACTATTTCCTTTCTCAGAAGTTGTGTATGGGGAAGTGCGAGAGATGGTGGACTCACTGCAAAATGAGGATGTGGGGTGCGCATTTGGCCGGTACAGGACCGTCGACGTCCACTTCGAGTTCCCGAGGAAGATTCTGCCTCCAAGAGAGAAGGTGATCCAAAGTGCGCTGTGCAAGCTTGACCAAATCCACCTTGGTCACGTCCGCTTGGAAATACCTATCAAGTTCAGCAGTTGAACAAAAGATAGTCACGTTCTGCGGAACCTACAATGTGCCTTCTAGAGGTGACATTATTTTGGGAAGCTGCACCCATTGCTCAACGAAGAGTTCCTGGTGGTCTAAGATTCCTTTTCCTGAGTTATATCCGCCACGTAGGCACGGTAACATGTCGTGATATCTGAAGGGGGAGAAAGCGATTGGCGTTTCCACTGTGACGGCTTGAGAGATGTTGTGCAATGGCCTTCCGAGATAGAGACCCCACATGCTTCAGAGACGTGTCAGCCACATTCCCTTTACACGGTTCCAGGACTGGCAGGGGACATACTGATCCGTAGCATAGGAGCCCCAAAAGGCGACGCTTCGGCCTCTGGCTTCCTCCGCTGACATTGATCCAGCGTCGACGTACGCCTTGGTGCTAACATGTAGACCGAAGTCAAGTGCAAGCCGCATAGCCATCCCTAAAAGATCATGACGACCGTCAGCGGTGAAAGATGCAAACCCCTATACTGGCATATAGGGGGGGGGGGGACATCATTTACTAACCGCTAAAGAGCCACCCTTGGGTGTCTCGCGTGTATGACGCCTCATGACTGCTTAGTATTGTCAGACCCTGGACAGTAGATATCCTTGGGTGCTCCAACTCGACGTCGAGGAGAGTGATGGAGCGGTTGGCGAAGAATTCTGCTAGTGGTGTGGGCAGGCCTGGGTGCTTGTTCGTTTCGAAGGAGGCTCCGACGGCACACCTGAGCTCCAGTCAGCTTAAATCTAAAGGATTGAGGAATCCCAGGTAATCGCACATTGCATTCATAAGGAATGGTGAGTAAAACATAGTGTTCTGTTTCCCTTGCTGGTAGTCTTTACGGGCTTTGGTGAAGATTGCCTCGTCAACAATGTAAAGACTTGGATTGTGCCAAGAGAAGAAGAGCTGTATGAGATGATCTTCGAGGTTGCGGCTCAATTCCTCATCAACATCAGCAGCCTCCTGGAGGACTTGCCCCTTGTGTCCCTTGTCAGAGCGGTTGCCATACATGACTGGTAAATGCCCACCCCTAACTAAGTTTAGGTTGGACGTTGCGCCGTAGAAATGCCGCTCTCCATCATCTGTCATCAAGAGCGATCCAAACCGATGGGAAAGCTCGTTTGTGACGACGGAATGATCCTCGTCATCGGTCGAGTCTTCATCGTTGAGCAATGTTGGAGGAGAGGGGTCCGAGCAGCTGGAATGAGGATCTGCCTCCGGTAAGAAACCGTTGGCTCGCAGTTCTGGTGGTGCTTGGAGACTATCAAGATCAATGTCGTTCTCCATAAAGTCAACCATGGAGTGGTTCCAGACCCAGTCAGCATCGAAGAAATGGTTGAAAGGCAATTCTGGCATCGAAACGTCTGAAGGGTTCAGGACAAAACCATCTTCAGCAACAATTTCGGGCGCCTGGAAAGGAGTCTGGAAGGAAGCAGGATCGATATGCAGGGAATCTAGATTTCTTGACGCGTGAGGGCTGCTTATTATGTCGACGGCGGGAGCACTCGGCCCCATCGGGTCAAGATTCGAAGTAGTATGTGAGTTGTGGAGGGCACCGGGGGATGGGCCTTTATTCGCAGCGTCGAGCTCAGGTGCTTGTGGAGCGTACAGGCTAGACAGCTGGTCGAGCGTTGCCTGGTTATCTGGGTTTGTCGGAGGGACTGCGAGGTCACAAGCTCGAATGAAAGCCTCAAGTTGTCTCACACGCTGCGAGAACACCTCGACAGCTTTGCGGAGGGAAAGTCTGAGATGGTTAGCTGTGTGTTTGGAAGGCATCCATGGGATATGCGTACATTCCATCGGACAGGGGGGTCAAGGCGATATGAGGTCATGAAGGGTGAACGACAAGGGCGTGCTTACTTCCTCCGATCTATCCCAGCATATGTACATGTCCGATTCTTTGTGGCACATTGCCGACATTCTGGGACTGCCCCGTCACACTGTAGAGAGACGTGGTCAGACTTATCCGGGAATCTGCTATCGCACGAGTTCTCATGGACTAATCTGAGTTGGGGGGTTGGACGGTACCTTGATCTTGTCTTCCCGGCAAGGGTGACAGGCTGTAGTGATATGGCGACGAGCCTTTGTGGTCGAGGTATGGGCTCTGCTGCTGTCTGACATGTTTGGCGGTCTTGAGAGAGAGGGGACCTAAAAATCAACACCCAGTCCTCTGTGGAGCAGTACAGCAAAGCAAAAGAGCAGAAGAGACACGCAGTACAAGACAAAGGTGGAATCACAAATTTCTAGGAAGCTTGCGGGGTATGCAGGATACAGTATGTGGCTATTACGTCTCTGCTGCCAGGTTCTGCCGTCCGACTGTTGCTCCTTGAGCTGATGGACTTGCTGTTCGAACGTGCCTGTAGACTTCTACAGCATAAGATGAGAAGACTTGCTCAGAATGCAGATCTGCGCACTCGCCGTGCCGCTGCAAAATGTGTCGATGATTCGCAGCAGGGTTTTCAGGAGTCTGTTTCGACGCGGACGTTGCATCCGTGGCGAGTGTGCGTGCCTAGGTAGACATTCGATTCACTCACCGAGCATTGCCGATCCAGACTAGCCGACGTGATACCGTACTGGAGGGTGTGACGCGCGACTTTCCGCTAGATCTGACGAGAGAGCGAATTGCGGGGGAGATTATGGGTGGTCTGCCGGAGTGTTCAGTGTTGTCACGATGCCAGAGCTGGATTCAGCGGCCCACACAGGCCGCCCAGTCGCAGTGTCCGGAATTTGAAATCCGAGTCGAGTTCAATGACCAGGGGTCGATACGCGTAAATGAGAATTAGCTCAGAGCTAATGATGGGGTGAAGGCCCCAGCACAAATGTTAGAGATTTATACTGATATAGAGGGCCAGCACTATCAAGGCCATGCTGATATTTACTCGTCACGTGCGTATTGTCACTCACCACATGCGTGCATTTGGTAGACTTTCTTCACGCGACTGTGAGCGCTGCAACATTGAAGACTGCCTTCATGGATTAGATTACGAGTCGTCAAGGCCAAGGCTGATGTCCCCTTTTTTGCTCTCGCCGTCGCCCAGATCACGCGGTCGCCTGAATCAGTCTAATTCATCGTATAGTAGCCATCACGACGAGAATGGGCCCGTTGACAAAGTTGTATGGAGAAACAAGGCAGTCTAACGAACGACAGGTATGTTTATCTTGATTTTCCGCGCCGATAAACACCCACCTCCTCAGGACCCACTACTCTTCTGACTACCCAGCAATATCATGGCTCCAGATTCACGCATCGTTTACATGCGCCACAGATACTTCTTTATCTTCCTCCCGAACAGAGTCACTGTTAAGCGTAGGCAGGTCCGATGACTGTCCCTCAAACAACCTGTCAATATCCTCCAAACTTTTCCTCGCAGTTTCAACGTAGAAAATCTGGACCACAGGGACAAACGCGGCATTGAGCACAGCGTAAAGGATGTAATATCTCCAAGCAATATTGGCAATCCCGATTGGTGTGATGAGCACCACAGCGTAGTTGGTGATCCAGTTTGTGGCTGTCGCAATTCCTGAGCCGGCAATCCGCATACGCTGGGTGTTGATCTCGGCGGGGTACATCCACGGCACTGCAATCCACGACAACCCAAAGGCTGTCATGAAACCGAAGACGAAGGTGACTGCAACGCATTCCCACTGTTTGCCCCCGAGGGCGAGGCCAATGGCGACAAATGTGTAACACAGAGATTGTGCGACGGCACCCCAAAGCATCATCTTCTTGCGCCCGACACTCTCGACGTATAGGGCCCCGACGCAGGTTGATATGAGCAGATTCATAGCGTTGCAGCACGAAAGAATAATAGAAAGGTTGCGGTCCAACCCCAGCGACGCGAAGACAACAGGGAGATAGTATAGGATGGCGTTGATCCCGGACCACTGTTGCATGAACTGCGTGCCAGCTCCGAGCAGGACGCGGCGGGTTGTATGCAGGCTGTCTCGCTCAAATATGCTTTTGATGGTGAGTTTCCCCATGCTCATCTCATGGTCGACATTCCATTGGATGGCCGCGTGCATTTCACGGTTCTCCTCTTCGGAGCGACGCGGACCGCCGAGCCGTCGAATGACTTCGAGAGCTTCGTCGTTGCGGTTCTTCAAGACTAGCCACCGCGGCGAGTCCGGGAGGAATGGAACGAGAAGAATCGTCACGATGGCAAAGAACATCTGAAAGGCAAGAGGAAATCTCCAGGCCACGCTGTTGGAGGCGATAAAAGTCATGCCGTAGTTGATCCACTGGGAAGTCACGTTGCCGACTTGGTTCAGGGCCAGCTGGAGCACCATGACATGGCCTCGATGTCTTGCCGGCACCGTTTCTGACTGCCAGACAGGTATAGATGCCGTATTCATGCCGTTGCCTATCCCGGCGACAAATCTTCCAATGATCATTTGGGGAACATGGTATGACGCTGTTTGAAGGATCGCCCCGATGACCAAAATGACGGAGCCCATCAGAATGACTCGTCTGTTTCCATATCGGCTTCCCTGCCACATGGTCAAAATGGCGCCTGCAAAGCATCCAAGATCGTAAGTGGCAGTGATGTGTCCTTGGAGGGTGGGGCTGGGATCATGGAATGTCTTGATGAAGGATTCGTTGGTCAGGACCGCGCCGAAAACTCCTTGATCATATCCGAAGAGGGCGAATCCAGTACCAGCCGCGAATGTTATCCAAGATGTCAATGCTCTGCCTTGAATGCCTTGGAGCCACATGATGCTTTCGAGGCCTGGCAAGATGCAAGAAAGATAATGAAGTCTTCTGACGTGATAGGACAGTCTCACGATTTGAGAAGAAAATAGACCGGTGACTGATTATTGTATGCTAAAAAGAGATTGTAGTACTGAAACCATACCCTCACGGATAAGAGCCAAGGAAAAGACACATTCTTTTTATATTTCGCTCCTAATTACGACGCAGGGCGAGGCTGCGATTGCCATTACATTTGCCAGGAGCTCATCCGCCAAGATAGCCCCTTCGCGGACTTGTGGGGAAGACGGGCGAAAATCCGGGGAATACCTCGACCATGCCACTCTTGAACAAGGAAGCGTATGGGGAAACGCCTGGTAGATCGTTGGGACCCCAGTCATGAGACGTCATGTTCGGTCCTCTCCTGGGAAACGAAACTCTATACCATGCACGGGATCTATTTCCCGGATTCTCAATACAAAACACGATCTGTAATGGGGCCTGGACACGGTCTTGTTCGACATGCTTGCACACGGATTTCTCCGGCAAAGCCGCTAGCCCCTCAACTTCTGAAATTCCTCGGCCCGGTTCAGCATGTCCCCCATAACTCCAAAGAAGCTTCAGGTGGGCATCGTTGGTCTAGGTCGTATGGGCCGCCGACATGCCACCAATTTCCTTCAACGTACATTTCGAGCAAACGTGGTCGCCGCTTGGGCTTTCGACGACCGTGAAGCAGAATGGGGCTACCAACAGCTCCAACCACACGGTGCGACTGTATACACAGACTACGATCGGTTTTTGCAACATGCTGGTTTGGAGGCTGTTGTAATTGCGACCGTCGTTGGAGCACACGCAGACCAAGCCCTCAAAGCTATTGCACAAGATAAACATGTTCTTTGCGAAAAGCCACTCAGTATCAGCGCGGACATTGTGAGTTACCAGTCCCGAAGGAGTTCGTGACATTTATGCACACAGCTTGTCAATTTCTAAATCATCACGATAGTCACAATCAGTAGTCGACGCTGCAGCGAAGAAGCCACACCTCAAGGTCCTCTGCGCCTTTTCCCGCCGCTTTGATGATTCGTACAGAAAGGCATGGGCTCGTATGAATTCGGGGTCAATAGGTCAGCCAATCGTATTCCGATCCCAAACATGCGACATGCTCAATGCCACCGGGTTTTTCCTCCCCTATGTCCAGGCAAGCGGCGGTGCCTTTCTCGACCTCAACATCCACGACATCGACCTGTGCCTCTGGTTCCTGGGAGAGGCCCTCATCGTGAAGAGCGTCTCGGCAAGCGGGGTATGTGCCGTCCATCCCGAGTTGGCAGAACTCGGCGACGTGGACAATGGCGTTGCCATTGTGGAGTTCTGGGGAGGCAAGATCGCCCAACTATTCACGTCGCGCATCATGGCGGCGGGGCAGCATGACATGTCGGAGATTATCGGCTCTAAAGGGAAGCTAGTGGTCAATGGCCATCCTGCGGATTCATTGGTGGAGATGCATGAGGCGGGAGGGATCCGTCGAGAATTACCTACTGACTACTACGGGCGGTTTGAGCATGCGTTTGTCACCGAGGCGAACGAGTTCACGGCTGCCTGTCTCGATGGCACTGATCTTCCATTTGGGCTCGCCGGAGCCGTGAGGGCTGTGGAGATTGCAACTGCCTTAAGGGATAGTCTTACTACTGGCCAAAAGATACATTTTGATGAGACAGGCCACCGCAAGCACACTTAGCTAGCCAAATGTACCACTCCCTGTCGGTTTGATATATTGTTGTTGTTGTTGTTGTGATTGTTTTATGCTATGTGGTAGCCTATATAGCAGGCCCTACTTATAAAATGCCTTATTTAGGGTAATAGGCAGGCTAAGTTAGGTATATAAAAGAAAAGAAAGAAAAACCTTCCTTCCTTATAACTTAGAACCTATTTAGCTAAGTTAAGCCTTTATATAATATAGTAGTTTTGCTATATTAGTTTATTCCTTGCCTCCTTATATAAGCAGTACCTAGGTTATTTAAATCTAGTTAAGTTAGGTATATTTATTATACCTTAGTTTAGGGCATAGCTTATTTATTAAGCTACTAAGTAGTATATTAGAAGCATTTTAAATACTAAGTAAGTATAGTAGACTAACTACTATATAGTTGTTTTTTATAAAAAAAAGAACTCTTATTACTTCTTCTTTTTATTATCTTCTTTGTTATTTTACTTACTACTCTAGTTACTCTTACTTCTACTATAGCCTGCCTTTTGCTAGGGCTAATTTTCCTCCTTAGCCTCCCTACTACCCTCCCTTTAGGCTTTCTCTTTAGTCTAGATATTCTCTTACTCTTTTTTTACCCTTTACTTTAGCTTTACCTTAGGTATTTATTTAGGTAGGTAGATCTTTATATAAAATCTAGTAACTTGTAAGAACTTCTTAAAAGCCTTTAGGTACTATACTAGATTTATTAAGTACTATTTCTTTTTAGTAATTAACTTAGGCCTAAGCTATTATTGCTCTACTAGCTATAGCTAGTCTCTTTATTATAGCTTTATTTTTCTATAGTATACTATATACTTTAGGGTTTTTAATACCTTATAGCTATAGTATAGTAGTATATTCTTATAGTAGTATAGCTTATAATACTATTTATAGTCCTTATATTTACTCTATAGCATAAGAAACTATTATAGCTTTTTATAGTTAAGGGTTGCTAGCTTAAGTAAGTAGCTAGTTAAGTACTTAAGCTTTTAAGACTTATATTTATTAAAGAGCTTCTCTTAGGCCTTCTTTTAGTACTAGTACTAGGCTTTATAGGCCTTTATTTAAAGTACTTTTTTAATACCTGCTATAAAGGAATAAGTAGCTAATAGGTTTAGGTCTACTTTTTAGCCCTAGTTAGTTAGTTAGTTTATAGCCTTATTACCCTTTATTTTTATATACCCTAGGCTTTATCTTACTTAGGCTCCTATATAGTTTATATCTCTATAAAACCTTAAAAAGGCCTATTAGGATATATCTAAAGCCTTATTTTTAAGGCCCTAGATTACTATAGTATTATTTAGGTATACTATTATATAGTATACTTCTAGTATAGCTAACTAAATTACCTACTTTAGGCTCTAAAAGGCACTAATTGCTTTTATATTAAAGACTTTACTTATTAAGTAAATAGAGCTATAGCTATTTTTTACTCTCTAAGTACCCTAGTAGATTATATAGCTATAGCCTATACCCTTTTTGCCTTTTAATCTATCTAAGAATACTATAATATTTAAGTCTATATAGTACTATTATTAGTCTTTAAAGTTCTTTATTGCTTTCTTTTTACTAAGGTCTAGTATTAGCTCCTTTTTAAAGTTTATTGTATATCTTAGTAGCGCTAGGGTTAGCCTAAGGGGTAAGTCCTTTTTATACTCTTTAGCCTTAAGTTAAATCTTTATTAAAGGTAGAAAGGCTTATTTACCTCCCTTACTTCTTTATTAAATATATAGGTATATTTAGGCTACTAGTAGGTACTTGCTATTAACCTTAATTATTCTAAGTATAAACCTTAGCCTTTATTCTTTATAAGCTACTATTATACTAAGTATACCTATATTTTTATAAAGGGTTCTGCTTAGTATAGTTTTTTAAACTAAAAGAATTACTTATATAGTAGCATTAATTACCTATTATACCTACTTAATAAGTAGCTTAATATTAGTCTTTATTATTTATAACTTTATTTATCTTTTAAGCCTAGTTAGCCTAGTATACTATACTTTTGCTTTATAAAGTAAAGTAGGGATAATATATATTATTAGGGCCTTTTAGATGCTTATTATTAGTGGGCTAGTCTGAGTATTAGCTAGACTATAGAGGTAGTTGGTATATTAAAGTGCTATACTGTACTGCTTAGAGAGATATCTCTACTAGGTAAGCTTTTTGTTTATTTATATACCTAGCTAATGTATAGCTAGCTGCTTTATAATCTCTTTCTAGCTTAATTTGCTATATAGAACTAAGTTCTCTATAAGTAGTATTAAGTAGATATAGAAGTTATTATTAATATAAATGCTTAAGTTTTATACCCTATACTATCTTATAAAGTACTAAAGCTTATACTTCTTTAAAGTAAAAAAAACCTTATTATTATTACTTTATTATAGAATTTTTTTTATATTTTACTTTAGGTAAATAATATTAGTTTTAAATAACTTACTAACTTTATAGAGTATAAGATTATCTATATACTTAAACTATAAGTACTAGTTTAAGTTAAGTAGCTTAGCTAGGTATAGTAAGTAAAGTACTAGGAACTAAGGTAAGCCTTATAGGGTACTATAAGGTATTTTTATAGGCTTTATAACTATACTCTTTAGGTATATTTTAATTTGCCTATATAAGAAAAAGTACTTTATTAAGTAAAGAAGTAAAATATCTTAGCTTTACTTCTAAAGTTATTTTAAAAAGTATTACTTAAGCAGAGTATTAAAGGTACCCTATATATTTATTATAACTAAGGAAATATATAGTTTTCTTATAAGTGCTTATTCTACTTTATATATAAAGAAAGTAATTAAGTCTATAGTAGATTGCTTTAAAAGGGCTCTTATTTACTATAAGCTTATAATGTCTACTTATAAGGCTGCTTAGGCTATTTGTTTAGCTAGTAAGTGCTTTAGTTTTTTAGCTAAATATAAGATTAGTATAATTAGCCTTTATAATTAAAATAATAAAAAGTCTAATTTACTAACTTTAGAGAGTATAACTACTTCTACTAAGTACTATACTTATAGGTAATAGAATGCTTTTAAGTACTTATTAAATAGTATTATTACCTTTTATTTAAGTATTGCTTAGTATACCTTAAGGAGTTATATTATTATTCTATTAACCCTAAGTAAGGTACTCTATATACCTACTATATAGGCCTTTACTTTCTTCTTTATAGCTAAGTATGTATAGTATAGGCTTAAGCATGCCTTTATATTATTTTACTCCTTTAATAGGTTGTTTTTAAGGTTATTCTTTTCTAAGAACCTTTATATAATATTCTTGGCTAAGGTAATAGCCTTCTTATATATATTCTTAATTACCTAGTCCTTTTAGACTAGGGGAGGAGATTTTAGTTTAGGCCTTATTTTGTGCTACCTAATAATCTTATATAGTTCTTAGTTGCTAGTTACTTATTTAATTTAGCTAGTTTAGTATACTCTCTTAGCCTACTATATAGTTTAGTAGAAGTATTAGTGCTCTAGTATATTTTTATAAGGCAAGTCTCTTAATTTTTACTAAGTAGCTTATTAGTCTTGCCTTGCTTTCTTATATTCCTTTATTTATTATAAGGCTAAGTGCCTTTATTAAATAGCTAGCTTGCTAGCTATCTTAATGTACTTTAGCTATATCTTCTAGAACTATAGTACTTAATCCTTTATAGTAGTAGAGTCTATATGTTTTAAAGATGCTGGGTCTAGGAAGGAGGCTAGCTAGCCTTTTACTAGTCTATAGAAGAAGCTGAGTTAGTTTAGTGGGACTTTATAATATACTTAAGTCTAAGGCTATTGGCTTCTCTTTAGTATTACTATTACCTATATGGCATAGTCTAATCTATAGCTTAGGTCCTCTTATATTATTAATATAGCAAATAGGATGTTAAAGAAGACTATATTTAGGATATAGCCTGCCTTATATATTAGGACTCTAGGCTATTTAGTAAAGTTTATATTATTATTTTAGGCCTACTATACAATATATTAAGCTTTATTGCCCTTAGATTTTACACTTAGCTCTTATATTTCTTTTACTATATTAGTGTCCCCTTTAATTATATAGTTCTTTAGGGGAATTAGGTTAGTTAGGTAGTATAGTATACTGTTAGCTAGTAGCTATTAGTAGAAGTTTAGATATATTTATTTGTTAATATCTAGCTATAGGAGGTCTTTAGACTAAATTAGGCGCTATTATTGTGCTTCTAGCTATATAGCCTTTCTTATATATATTAGCACCTAAGGCCTCTTATTTAGTATATTTTATGCATTTATAGGTATATAGGACTTATATTCTAAATAGTTCTAAGTTTAAGTTAGGTATAATACCTATAGTTTTTATACTTATATTATATCTACTTATACTATAAAGTACTACTTTAGTAGTACTATATGTGCTAGGTAGGCTTTATTAATATTATACTAGGCTACTTATGTATTTTGCTTAGTTAACTGTTGTCTTAGCTGTTTTTAGCCCTGTGATTCTAAAGAGTTGCTACTTATTTAAGATTAGGGCTAAGAGTGTTTAATATCTTACTACTAAAAGCCTTATTAGCTATATAGACTAGGTTATAGTTTAGTTTGCTTCTTAAGTAATAGGGCCTTATAGTAACTACTATAATCTTTAGGTAGGCAGATTTATTTATCTTACTCTCTAAGCTATAGCTGCTAGTGCTGTAGCTAATGCTTGCCTTTAAGGAAGTATGGTGTGGCTTTAAGCTGTGTAAGCTGGTGCTAGCTAAGTGCTTCTGGCTAGCCTTTACTAGGCTGCCTTTAGTGCTTATTGTGTTTAAGGAGGTAGTAGAGTTAAGTTCTGCCTATAGTATAGTCTTTTTTATTCTTTAGGCTATGGTTTAGAGTAACTTATTTAACTAGGGTATATTTACTTTTATCTTATCTGCTGCTAGGTAGCTATAGGCTACCTTATAGTGCTTAATTTTGTTATACTGGATCTTTTATAGTTAGTGCTTATTAGGCTATATTAGCTTGCTATTCTTTAGTTTTAGGGTAGCTGGGTAGTTATTATAGCTTGCCTGGTATAGGCTATAGTAGTTAGTATAGTATAGTGCTTTATTATAGGGGCTTATTTTATAGTAATTTGCTCATTCTTTATAATTACTATACTTATATACTTACTTATAGTTAGTACTATTATAATATCCCTAGTAATTTAGGTTGTGTATTACTGCTTATTGTTTCTTTTTTACTAGGTATGTGTGCCTGCTTGTATTAAATAGGCAGAAGGATTTTGCTGGCTTAAGGAATACTACTAGGAAAGTACCTTTTCCTATATAGACGTCTGGTTTATACCTAGACCTTTAGAACTTCTCTAGTTTTTAGCTTATTTAGGCTTATGCTTTCTTTGCTAGGAGGTTTTTGTGTAAATAAGGCTACTATTTAGCCCTATAAAGCTAAATGGAATATTTAGAACTATATAGGTGTATTATTTTATTAGTAGGGAGATCTTTCTTGCCTTATAGGCCTGGATAACCTTTTCTTTACTAGTAATTATCTTATTCTTAGTAGTCTTTAAGGCTAGATAAATAGTATAGCTTGTTTTTATTTATATAATCTCTGGTATATCTATAAGTATTAGCTCTAAGCTATTATATAGGAATTTATATAGCTTAAAAGGCTAAACTTAGGGAGTAATTCTTTTTTGTAATTCCTATAAGCTATTTATAAAGGCACTGTTTAGTGCTACTAGAACTTGTAGGTTCTCTTTTTTTACTTATTTTGCTGTACTTTGTGTGGAGCTTATAGTACTAGGGGCTTGTTTTTATACAAAGTACTTTAAAGTTACAGATTTAGTAACGTTTGTATAGGATGGTAGTCCTTAGGATATGCTCTTCTGGCTTAAGGAAGTATTTAAGGACTACTATTGCTGTTTAGATAATATTAGCTAAATACTTTAAGCCTATAAAGGGGCTATAAGCTATTTATTGCTTGTAGTAAAAATATTAGTACTTAGATGCTATAGTATATTGTTAACTATAGAGCAGGTAACTTAGTAGTGCTTTTCTTTAGCTATACCTTTCTAGCTTACTATAAAGCTATCTAGGTAGGCCTTTATTATTACTACTACTTCCTTCTAAATTAATATAAAGTATATAATATTATTAAACTAGCTTATAAGTAGATTTATAGCTATAGTATTATATTTTATAGCAGTGCTTTTTCCTAGCCTTATAGCTAGCTATAGTGCTAGGATGTTAATAGTCTTATACTACTTTATATACTGTAGATTTTAACCTATTAAGGGGTCTAGGGAGTATATATAACCCCTATAATTATTACTAGGAGCCCTAGAAGGGCTTATTAGTATAGTAGGAGGCTCTTTTGCTATCCTTATGATGCGTTAAGAGGAGGTATTATTATTATTTTTTATTGCGTTTTAGTTAAGTATTAGGGGTTTATATAGGTAATATATGGCCTATACTAATAAGTAGGGTGCTAAGAAAGTTAGTATTGGGAGAGATGTTGGTTTGATATATTGATTTACTTGGACTCTAAGATTACGATGTGATATTCTGTTCTTATCTTGCGCGCCCCCTATGGAGTCTCCGACTGTAAACATTAAACAGAACACGGTTGACTCTTCTTATCATGCCTGGGTAATGATTTGATCGGTCACGTATATCGGTCCCGTTACAGTTGACTTCCAAGCGCATACCTCCAACACGTTCACGTGGTGTTCCACCGATATCCTTTTCGGGGCTATGCAGAATCTTCTGTCCGTGCGGAATGCACTGGAGTCGTATGTTATCCCATTTACTATGGAGTGAGGAGATTACAACGGAGGCAAGATCTTAGCTGCCCGCATGCGGTCCCAAGCAATGATATACCCGTCAACCGTATCAATCTCTTCCGAGAAACCGACTTCACGGCACCGTGTCAGATCAAATTCCCGATCAAAGTCGAATTGAACCATCATGAAATGGAGATGACCCCATCCTTGTTGATCGACGGTTGCCTCACTTAGGTTGTGCTTCTTGGCCAGAGCCGTCCAAGCGGCCCTGTTGGCCTTGACGAAGTCCAGCACCGGCTCCGAGCCCTCAGAAGGACCCCCGCCGACCAACCCGAAATGCTCGCACAGTCGCGGCCAGATCTGGGCCCATGAGACCACTGGACCATCCGTAGCGTTAAAGACCCCGCCATCTCCACACTTGGCCGGGTTGAGAGCAGTGTAGATCTCCAGCTTGGAAAGGATGTCCTGGAAAGTGTCTTGATGCGTAGACTTGTAGCCGTGGGCACTACCCGGGAACGGGACCACTGCGCCAGCACCCTTGACCTCGCGGTATATGGACAGGTAAAGACCCATGCCCTGGGCCATGTTCATCGCATTCGATGCAGGGGTGAAGCCCACTATACCATCTGGGCGGATCTCGGTGAATGTCCAAGGTTTGCCGTTTGACAATTCCTTGAGCATGTCGTACTGCGTGTAGTAAAAGACCTTGCTTGCCCATGGCTCCGGAATGCGGGGCTGGCTTTCCTTCAGTGGCGGCACAATCTTGACATCCTTTGGAAACTCGAGACCGTAGCTTCATGCACAGTCAGTTAGAAGATGCCCACAATGGAGTTGCAAGCTGAAGTGACTCACGCTTTGCCACCGGTCTGCAAAATGATCACCTGCAGTTTGGGTGCCACCTGCTCGATGGCCCGTACCGAAGTTTCTAAGAGTTTTGTGTTTATCGCGTTGAGACTTTGATGGTCGTTCGTTTGTATGTATGCTTCATCTGGGTTAGCACCTTGTCATGTTTGGAAATTGTAACTTGCACTTGCCAGTGTAGAAAACATGGGAGACAGAAGCAACATCCGGGATCTTCTCCTTGAGAGCCTTGGCAACTGTATCCACTGATTTGGTGAAATCGATACCCGAGACGATCTGCAGGCGGGGGTCTTGTGGGATATGAGCCTGCTCCAGGGTGAAAGGCCGATTGGTGGTGCCAGTGATCCGAGCGAAAGTCGTAGGGGTAGGGTAAGTCCTCGCCTGGTTCAGGAGAGACCACCCGGAAATGCCCGAGGCTCCAAGAACAAGTGCGTGTGCCATTGCAATGGTTCCTTTATCGAAGTATCCTGCTTATTCAAATTTTCTCCTTGAATTGTCCTAGACGCTCCTTGTCTTTTGGTCGTGAGCTGGTTAAATATTTTACAAAAAAACTCTGTGTCCGGGTTCTAGTTTCCGATATCCGCGCGTCTTGGGCTGTTTGATTTGAAATACGGCACTACGGCTCGGCACAGCGTCACACCTATCGAGACGTCATCTCGAAAGCTAATCACTTCACAGGGCAGACGCCTTTCAATAGAAACCGTTGAGAAAAAAGGACATGACAGGGAAAGAAATACGCCGAGGAAAGTCTCACCTTGCCCTGTGGTATTCATTAATTGCCTTAATCTTCTCGGTCACTCGTATAAACCACTTTCTTGAATGACTGCCCTCAATTGTTCGACTGAATTGATCTACTTGAACTGTATGGAAAAAAACTACATCTTGACAAAGATTAATTGTAACATAGCTGAAATTGGCCACAAGGGCCAGGGGCCGGCATTTTGCGCTGGTACATTTATGGGAAAGAAAGTGTCACATTGCAAGGATGGTGAATCGAATATGAGACCATTTCGATTTGTCTTCTATCCATAAAACTTTCTAGACCCAGCGTTTTTTTGATAGTTTGCATGAATCATGCCCTGCCAGCGTGCATCCCCCCGGTGATGAGCATGTCCGCAGATGTCATGTAAGCACTCGCATCGCTGAGCAGAAAAACTGCGGCACCTTTCAAATCCACCCGATCCGCCATTCGTTTCATTGGAGGCTCCGACAAGAAGACGTCGACTAATCCAGGCCTTGTAGCGGCAATGGTCTTGATCATGTCCGTATCGACGTATCTAACGATGTCAGCCTTGATTATGGCACAATGTGCTATGCGAAACTAAAAGAGCATACCCGGGCGAAATTGAGTTGACACGAATGCTGCGATTTGCGAGCTCACAGCCAAGCTGATTGGCAAGGGCAACCACCGCTCCTTTGCTTGAGCAATAGTCGCTGATGTACTGGTCCTTGCTGCTCCATCTTGCAGCAATGGACGCTATAAATACCATCGATCCGCCCTTTGGTTTGACTAAACCCTCATCCTGCTTGACGATCTGTCTTGCCGCGAGCTGAGCTGTGTAATAAGTTCCGAGCGTGTTGATGTTGAAGCAACGGGCCACATCTTCAGGCTTCCTGTCTAGGAACGGCTGGTCTGGGCAGATTCCAGCAGCAGTGATCCTACACAATGCGTCAGACATAGTTCGATGCAACTCGATTCCGTGGGGTTCTTACAAGCCGTCGATTCTATGGAAATCCTCAACAACCTGCGCGAATGTTTTCTCGAGCGCGGAGTAATTGGTTACATCCGTTCTACCAGGTGGTCAATATGCATGCCAAGACACCTCAATGGCATTAACCCGATTAGAATGTGTCCATACGAGTAAAGCTTGACCTTGACGTCGAAATCCGTCATGAGCTTAGAAAAGTGCTCGTGTGGTTGATCCAGACGGTCAAGAATTGCGATATGACTTCCAGCCTCGGCACAAGCGAAGGCCCAAGCCAATCCGATTCCTCGTGCTCCGCCGGTGATGACCGTTACCCGCCCTTTCAGAGAGAAAAGGTCCTGAACGGTCCTGTTGAGGTAAGGCTCGTTGCCTTGGTCTATCAAATTGCTGCCCATGTTCGTGGCTGTGGTCACAATATCGACGACAGGAGCAAAGATGGATACCGAGGGTGAGGGTCAAGTAGCCTGGGAACAATCACTCCAAAGTCAAAGCGCCTGTGGTAAGGAAAGGGGATCCATATGGATCTTTCTTTCCCTCTAGAAGAGGTACTGGCCAGGAGACACACAAGGCCTAACATCTTCCTCGTGACCAATAGGAATCCGTGGCGTAGAGCAAAAAGATCTCAACAACCCATCGGCCGGGACTGTGACCCCAGATCCGTCGCAAATCAGTGTTTGGGTGGCTCGGAATTCAAATCCCGATCGCCCCGATTGCCCAAAGCCGGCTAATCCCTGCATGAAATACCGGGAGTGGGTGTAAGTTATGAACGTCAAATGGTGCATCAAAATCGGAAACATCTCAATAAGTGTACAGCCTAGCTCGAGTCGCAAATTTTCACTCCCAGATAGTGTACCATGTTTTGTGTGATTGAAAGCTCGGAGGGGTTGTCAATATGACCAAGAAAGACGAAGCTTGGCTCAGAAGCCGCTACATACGAACACGACCAGTTTGAGCCGCGAGCCAGATGCGACGACTCTGCCTAGCAGTTCGCAATCTTGTGTCTGACCCTTGTACACGCAATGGCGGAGGTCATGGGGCTCGGCTCTGGTAATGGCTGCGATTGGAGTCGCTCTGTAATGGGCAACGACCGAGAGCTAACATCTCCAACGGGCGGCATACCAGGGTATCACCGCTGGGATATGGACCGGCCACTTCGATGCCATACCCATGACCAAAGCTCAAGAGCTGATCTGTGTTTTTCCACATTCCTACAGCAGCGGGTTGGAATCATTGTGCACCGGTCAAGCAGAGCCGGACATTGAGAAATTCAACGCGGCCACGATGTCATCCCCATTCACTCATGAGAGCTCGGAGCAGTCAATTGCATCAGTACGTGACGACGAAATCCGACGGCTGTGCCCCCTCTGAGTCCAGATTTTCCATTGAGATAGCAAGATGAGCGATGAGCTCTCATGTAGATACTCGATCTCACTGGAACTCGGATATGAACGGAGAAGATCAACGAAAGAGTCTTGTGAGCTTCTATCAGGACGGATTGGCGTGAAGTTCCTCATTATCCTGTCTATGCACGAGCAAAGAGGATTTATCGTGTTTAAGATGTTCCATCATGAAAATACTTGCTCAACCTGCTACGATCACTGACAAGTCTAATGATATGACGTTGCGAGGAAATTTACTGTTAATCAACCTTTTACGCATCACCTCGTCCTTAGCAAGGAAAGATCTCACGCATCATCGTGACTAAGATCCCAAGGTATAATCATATCAGAAATAGTAAATTCTGTTTTATGGGAAGAAAGTTCCACTCTTGTCATTTGTCTCAAGCTCGCCCATGGATCGATATTATTTGCCTGAAGAAAGCTGCTTAAATTCAGGTCTGACTGCGGGCTGGTTGAAAGACTCGGAGCAGACTCCCACATAGTACTGTCTTGAAACGACCGTCTTGCTGTGTAGTTACTCATCTCAAAAGAAAAAGAAAGAAGATAATCCCATGAATCAGGTAACCGGCATACCGCCGGGAAGCTCAGTAAGCCCTGCGTTCGCAATGTCAGAATCGACAATTTCAAGGCACTCCGTGCAAGGTAGAGACATGGCACTTACATCCATCAACCTCCTCATTGACTGTCGACTTGATCATGCATGCATTGGCCTGCTCAGCAGTCTGCGTCTTCATACCTTGGCACGCGTCACCAGCACACCTGATGTCAAGCGCATGCTGCAGGGCATCGCCCTTCCATCCGAAGAGGTAGTCTCCATGCCAGGAATAACCAGTCCTATAGTGATGGTTAGCAGGCTGTTTTCGGGAATGACATCCCAATTGAGAGATGGCAAGCTTACTTATCTCCCATGCTGTAGACGAAAGGCTGGGACCCATCTGCCGGCCAGTCGGCCTTGTTGTTGAATTCCCGTGTGTCCCACATCACCTCGTACATCACCTGCGGCAGCTTGACGGGGTGGCTGGCCGGGCATGGGCCCGACGACTCGAAGGTCCCACTGCTGGGGTAAGCCACGTGAGACTTGTGGTCCGGGCTGTCGGCGTTCACTCCGTCCCAGCACCTAGCAACACATGATCCATGTCAGAAAGTTCAGGCTTGTAAAAAGACAGGGCATGGTAAGCACGTACGTCGGGAACGTGATGGTTGCGCGAATGCCGCCCCCGCAGGTGCCGCTCGGCAGGGCGAAGGTGTCCGTTCCCGTGCAGGGCGCACCTCCGAAGGGATTCTGCTGGATGTTGGCCTCGCAGCGGTGGCACAGCTGCCTTTGCCCTCCTTGGCTACTGCGCAACTCCGGGTCACCAACGATCATGCGGAAGCCCTGTCTTTCTCGTCAGCCACTGGGAAACTGATGTGCTTGGCATCTCAATATGGTGGAACACACGGGCTTGAAAGCAGTAGTCTTGGTCTTCCCGTCGTAGGGAGAGTTGTAGTACACGGTCAAGCCGCCATTCTTGCCTCGCAGGCCGAGGTTGGTCAGCTGCGGGACCCGCTTGAAGGTTCCGTTGCGAGCGCGGAAGTAGAGACTCGCGGTCCAGTAGTTGGAGAAGTCATCGGCGTAAGTGCAAGACGTGCACGTGGAGAGGGCACTAGGGTCGTAGGTCCCCGGGGTCATGGTGGCGTTGAACGAGTTGCCTCCGGCAATCTGGTGGACGTGGGCAGAAGGCACAGAGCCCGGCTGGACCAGAGGGTCGAGACGCTCGATGGTGAGTTTGGAACATTCGAAACGCATGAGAGCGGCATTGTACTGGCGTTCCTCGACCGCAGGGGCTGACAAGGCCCCTGGGATGGACAACAGTGCGGCGAGAGCCTTGTAGTACATCTTGGCGTTACCGCAACTTTCGATAGATTATTATACGGAGTTTCTGCGATCGACAAAATGAATGAAACGATCAGAAGACCACTGTGGTACGGATTCGTGGAGACGCTGGGCTCTTTATATCTGTTCCTGGCACTCAGGCAACTCGGGACCTTCCACGCAGAAGTTGACTGCCGAAAGCATGCTTATCTGCAATATCTCGATATCCAAGCTGTCAGTTGCCATAATTCATATAAGTGTAGATAGACTTTGACAGGTGGTTGGACAAACGGATTCCAGGTTATTGAACGCCCATGGCATTTTCGGCACAGGTCGCATGCTGCTGGAACCAAGTCCCGGCAGTTGCAACGCAATGTCCAGAACCGGAACACGTCAAGGTTTATAGTATGTTCTATTGGTCCACAGCAAATATTCTCCGTGGGCGATGTATCATGCAAAGGTGGTACTCCCAATCTCATTGATCGCCGTGGCGGGGTCACTCGCAGCGGCATTCACCCATTTTTACCAGATTGGCTATGGCTGAGAAACACCGGTTGATTGGACAAACTTGGATGGGACGGAAATCTAATATTGTCTCACCAGGCAATGAGAAACAAGACCTCGCGGATGAAAGAGGCAGGTCACCTGCATTGTTATGGAGGATTTTGGCTCTCGTGCACGTAAAAGGGGGTGTAGTCTATATTTTACTCTGGATACGGATTGAACGCTTCCGGTCCTAATCACCACCCATAGAACAGTGAGAGGACATTGCTCAATAGGAACACATTTCTACCCGCCCAAGACCAAAACAGAACCTCTACCAGCCTTGCTACCAATATTACTCGCGGCACGATGATGTTCCAATCGGGTTCGAGCGTATCATCTATGCCTCCCTTTCTTGATCTCGTTCAGCCTGGGTTATGGAATCAGGCTCATATTTCCACATTGCAATAACTTTGACCCCTAGATAAGCTTGGTACTGCATGTCACATGCAGATAATTGGTATAGGAGACCCCAATTTGCGGCCAGAGCCGACTGCTTCGAAAGGCCCAGAACTGTTGAAGGCATTGTCAGGATTGATTTCTCAGCGGATTTTGACTCTTTCACTGTACTCCTCCCGAATGTCGCATGCGAGAAGAGTTATGGCTATCTGTACTGACGGCGGTGTTTTCTCATTGGACCCACATCCAGCAAAAGAAAAGCGAAATCGCTTCAGCGTAGACGAGATTTTGGCCACTGCTTCCAGACGATTTAGAAAATATCGTCTTCCTTCACAAGTATGTCCTTGTTGACCTCGTCTAGACCCCTTAGGCCTGCCAGATGCATGTTCATCGTCAAATCGCCACACATGGCCCTGAGAACATGCCTCACTCCCTCCTCGCCCCCAATGGCCAAACCGTATGCGTAAGGCCTTCCGATGAGCACACACTTAGCCCCCAATGCGAGAGCCTTGATGATGTCGGCACCACATCGAATGCCACTATCGAAGAAAACGTCGAGCTTGTCGCCAACGGCCTCCACAATGTGGGGTAGCATGCCCAAGCTGCTGACGCCACCATCCTGCTGCCGACCTCCGTGGTTGCTGACCACAATACCCTGTACGCCGACCTCGACACACTTCCGCGCATCAGACACGCTCTGTATTCCCTTGAGCACAATCGGCCCGTCCCAGTGCTTCTTCAAGAACTCGATGTCCTCCCACGAGTGCGAATGGCCAGGGAAGACAATCTTGGCCCACTCCTGCGCAGCCTCGCCGAGGTTACGGCCCGTCGCCGCTTCGCTCTCGCTCCGCCGAGCCTCCTCGATGTCATAGCCGTGCTCCGCTTTGAACTTCTCTTGGAATACTGGATCCGTGAGACCGATCTCCACGCCGATGCGGTCAGGGTGGATGAATGGATTATAACCGTTGTCCATGTCGGATGGCCTCCACCCGAGCACATAGGTGTCTAGTGTGACGAAAAGCGCAGTGTACCCGGATTTCTTAGCCCGCGACAGCAGCGATATAGTAATGTCGTCGTTCTCGCGAGACGGCCAGTATAGCTGATACCACCGCGGCGTTTTATTCTGGTTCTGGCTTTGAGCCTGACCCTTTCCTTGTCCGTTTCGTCGACTGTCAATTGCGTGCGCGACCTCCTCGATGCTGGTACTTGACGCCGTGCTCAGCGTGTACGGCACGCCGACCGTGTCACTCGCCCTTGCGGCCGCGACCTCGCCATCGGCATGAAAGATCTTCTGCACGCCTATGGGCGCGATGGCGACGGGAAAGGGCAGCTCTTGGCCCAGCACCATCGTGCTGGTGTCGGGGAAGGCCTCGGCTCCCGTGACCGGTTCCGGCCTGCTGGGCACCATGCGCCTGGGCACGATGGACCAGCGGTCGAAGGCGGCGAGGTTCTTCCGGTAGGTCGATCCGGTGCCACAGTTTCCATGGATGTAGCCCCATGAGTTCGCGGAGAGGATGGCCTTGGCTTGTGGTTCCCACTCTGAGGGCTGAAACGTGAAGGGGGGCTTGGTTGAATGCAAACCGGCTTGATAGACCGACTGCTCCAGGGCGACGGCGTCTGGACTGCTACAAGGAGCCATTCTTGGATCTGAAGAAGCGGCAGAATTGGAGGAATCGCAGAGAGCTCGTGGCTCTGCTCGTGAATCTAAGATAATGTCCGATGTCACGGGGCAAAGGCGCTGATGGTAGCCGGATCGAAATTGTAGTCTACTTTTTGTTTTGTGATTCGCCAATATTCGGGAGTGGCAACATGAACAGTCATCGTCGCGTATATATCTGATTTGAGGTAATTGCACGGTCCTCGGGACGGTCGGCGAAAGAGCAATGACTTCACGCTGGGGATCACAGGTGACGTCAAGATGGACACATCCTACAAATTCCATCACCGCATTTCCAAAACCAGACCTCTGCATTTCGGTCCACAACAATTTGATCGTGGAGAAGCCACCAAACAGTTCCTCACACAATCAAAGCGATCCAACTAAATCTCTCCACATGCCGAGACGAGACCTTCACTCCGGTCGGGCACTTCTGAAGAGGGTCTTACCGAGACGGTCTCCAGGGGAACTTCTTGTGGTAGACTTGCGCCGAAACACTTCGCCGCTTGTCACACAAGGGTGAAGTCCGGATCCCTACTCCCCCATTCCCAATGGCAATATCAAGAACGGTGAGTGCGTCGCTAGTTCCAAAGCTGGACCACATAAGTCGTCAGAAACATGAACATTTCGAGAAGTATGGATTGTTTGTACTCACAAGAACCCCTTCTTCTCCCTCTCGTACAGCATGATCTCACAACTCTCATCTGTCCCATATGTTAGCAATGAAGATATTTACGCGACTCCCGTTTGGTCAATCTGGGACTGGAGACGTCAGCATAATATGCAAAAGTGGTACATACACTGTGCAATCCTTGTCCACTTCCATATCCCCCACGGATCGTGATCCCAATCTTCACCCGTGACGATGAACCAAATACCAGGATTGGCAGCAATCTGGTCACGGAGAACCTTGCAATGTTCCACTTGTGGGGGATGCTTGACTTCGGACCGAAAAGTGCTGCCAGGTTCGCATACGGATTTAGCCTCGGCCAGTTCAAGAAAAGGTTGCCTGCTCTGGAAAGGATAGTTGAAGCCTGGCGCTCGGGCAGCCAGCTCGGGATATTGAGTCAACTCCTCATCAACATGGCCGTGGCTGATGTTTGAGGGCAGTGCTTTCAATTGCACCGCCCAAACCAAGATGGCCAAGAAGAAAATTCGCATCATGAGTTCCAGATATTGTTGTATGCGACTGAGGTGAGCTGACTTGTGGTTGGCAGCTCCCACAAGAAGAGACAAAAAGATGGTCAAGAATTTTGGAATTTTGAGACAGGACGTGGCGCAAGGGAGGGATTAAATAGTCAATTATCAGAAGACGATGATGCCGATTCGTGCTGGAATCTATGACTTAATCCTCAACCCATCACTGATGGCCACTAAAGGTGTTCATGTCGAAGATGGTGAGGCTCGACTGACGGACTCGACCTGAGCAGCATCCCCTAACGGCGCCATCTCAACACAATACACCAATGCCGGCACTCCTTCGGCAATGCACGCTCGCTTTATGGGCGGCGTTGTCCTCTTGCAGTCAAGGCTATCTGAGCCTAAGAGTGATTCTGGATCCGGCAGCAAGGCGATGTTGCGGCCAGGTTCCATTCACTTTGCATCCATCAAATATGACAAGTCTCGGTCTGGGCCTGGGCTGTCGTTCTGCACCGTGCAGGGCCGAAGGATAAGCGAGGAGGCCGTTAATTGTGGACGCTGTCAGGAGACGCTATCAGAAGACGCGAGTCAAGCACTTCGTGCCTCCGTTTGGCACGAACCAGCATTAACGTTAACCGAGGAGCATGGCAGATACCAGACATCTGCTGTGTCCGATTGTACACCTCCTCG